>VXAL01017400.1:4097-27596 GCA_013399475.1 Chauna torquata
ACTGCATACTCAGAGTCTCAGAGCTGTGCAACCTTGGCCAAAACCAGCACTGCCAATTGTATCATTCTCTAATTTTACTCAAGGCATGACTCCATCCAAAAAATATTGATAAGTTAAGTAAAAAAGAAATAAAAAGATAAAAGATAGAGAAGGAGAAATGAACTCTTTAAGGAAAATAAAAATAAAAATAAAATATAAAATAAAGAAGTCTTCTGTCGCTTTTAAAATGCAGTGTAATTTTCTTATGATTATTGTAAAAAAAAAAGTTCAAAGAATAATTATAGTTAAGTAATACTTTAAGGAAATGATTTTACAAGATTTCTTCACTCCATTCCTGTGTCTGTAAAAGAAAAGCTTTTTTCCAACAAAGAAACAAACAAACAAACAAAAACCACAAAGCATGTGCGAAAACAAGCTATGTTTTTAATTGTGTTCTTTTTTTCTTTGCTTATTTCCTTTTTTTACCATACAATACATACATACACTTAACATTAAGGAGGGGCATAGGTCAAAACAGGAAAGAATTTCAATGTATATTTACAATGGAAAAACACTTTCAGGACAGAGGGCAGAGCACCTAATATACTCTACTATACATCTGGCCTGAGGAAATGTAGCTCATAATAAATTATTCCATTGCATCAAAGTGGTTTTGGTTTAGATGTGAGCCAGGGCCATGAGGGGTTATATTATTTCTGCAATTGCTAGGATGTCACAAAAAGCGGACGTAAACTATGTTGGCAAACTATGGGTAAGGGATGGGTGAGCCAGTTTAAGAAAACAATTTGTATCTACCCTGGAGAAAGAAACCCTAGAGGAATTTTCTTCAGGGTGCAGTATTTGGGGGACAGATGTACACATGTTTCTCCTTATTTAGTATGCTTTACAGCAAGACAGAAAAACTTTTCTCTCATGAGAGAAAGAAATAAATTGTGTCTAATTAATTTGTTAATTAATATTTCTTATTAGCAGCATCATCATATTCCTGGTCATGCATCACCTTATATTATTATTTTTTTATCTAAGACAAAAAGAAAGGAATTCTACTGGGACTAACAATACAAAATGTTAATAAATATTATTTTGAGTACATCATTTAAAAAGAAAGGAGGAAAGTGAAATAAGTTGTTCTGGTTTGATATGTCTCATTACGTGTTCAAAAGGGTCAAGTAATTATGTGTAGTACTATAATTAAAGTATTTTTTTTGTAACAGATTGAATACATTAATGTCTGGCAAAAGAGTGGAATCTTGTGGTATAATGAAAGACTGTAAAGAAGAGAAGAATAGAGACAATAGATTTTCTACATATATGTGCTGCAACACAACTGCCATGTAATGCTTACCCAGCATTGAAAATTTGAGGAATAATGTGTTCTTCTCCATAGCTCAATATCAGACAAATAAATCTGACTCGGCAATTGGAATCATCACCCTTTAAATGACTCCCCCCTCTCAAAAAAAGAACCACCATAGCATACAAAATCTAAAGTCTTCAGCAATGTGATGTCTGGGATTTCAATAAGATACTTTTATGTGATTTTCTCAACTGCAATGGCCACTAATCTGAACTCCACACTGTCCAAAGTTTTTTATACATTTTGAATGAATTAAAAATCAAAACTTAGAGTTAAATTTACTGAAGGTTGAAGGTACCAGTTTAAACTCATAGCTTTCCTCAATAAATTAACTTGTTTTCTAAGTAATAAGAATGCAGTAGGTCTTACCTACTCAGACATTATGAAAAAAGAGTTTCATGTGTGAAATTGTGTATGAAGTTTGGGAAGAAAGAACTGGTGCTAGGACTATGAAATTGCTGAAGAATGAGGTAAATGAGAAGTAAAAGAAGATTTTGTGAAAAACATCTGTATTAAAAGGTGCAGGGAGGTTACATGTAGAACACTTCAGGGCAGTCCTGGATCTGATCTGATTTAACATTTACCCATGACCTACTCTGGGTAAAAGTTATAGACCCCTGGCACAACAACTGGCTGTAAAGAGTCCATGAGTTTAGGATGTAAATTTAAAGGGGTTTACTGATCAGAGCATCAAGCTATAAAAACAGAAGCAGGGGGAGCAGAAGGCACAACCAGTGTGTTTGTTTGTTTATTTATTTTAAGGCAGAGCTTGATCAGTCTATGCAAAATGTTATATATGATGCTGTTACATGTTTTACCAGGGCCCTGGAGCTGATGACTCATATTGACTTTTCTAGACATTTACTTAGTCTTACTTAGAAAATACAGTCACCCATTGTGTTCCTCGTTCTGATTTACTGGAGAGGTGGACACTCAGTAGGTGTTTTTCTGTGCTGATCATTCACTATATCATCGCTAAAGGATTTTAAAGTGTCAGCTTTTTAGTTGATGCAGAAAGGTAAAAAAAAAAACAAACCACTGCATCCTTGTTATGTGGCAGCTAAGCAGAGGCCTTGAAAGATGTTGACAAGATAATATATCAAAAGTTAAACCTATCTTGAAATAACCATTTAAACACAGACTATTACCAATAAGTACATGGATAGACTTATAGCTTGTCTTGTGCAAGAGGTGTAGAAGAGTTATTAATCCTATGTTGCGCACATCTTCCAAATATACCATTTTTCTTCCACATACAGGAAGAGAGAGAAGGCTGTGGTGGCACACAGAGAGCTAAGTTTTTGTTCCTTTCACATGAACACGGTCAAAATACATAATTACCCATAACAGATAGGAAGACATACTTTATTACTGACAAGTCCCACTGCATGTTTTTTCTCCATGGTTCTTTATACCCTTCTGTTAGCTTCCATCTCAAATACCAGTTAGCAGTTAAGGTAGGAAGATCCAAGTGACACAGATAGCCCTCCAGGAATGAAGTCAGCAACATTCCCAAGCAACAGCTGCATGAAAGACCTGGCAAAATATTTAGCTCTCCAGACCACATTGCACTTACTGCTAACATGGCATAGCTGCTGTGAGATAGGGATTGTTTTCTTTATTTAAACATTTGATTCTGTAAACACATAGGTGTTCTACAGTGATGTAGAAATTTGTATAACAAAAATGGAAAAAAGTTTGAGCAAAAGCTTTATGAGCCTGCACAATATTTTACTGCGGCTTAGTATTTCTCACCTTACCATCTGCTTTTTAGCCTCCTAACTTCTGATGTTATGGTAATTTATTTATACAATAGTATAGTGATAGAGCATCATCAAACATATTCTGAAAACATCACGGCTGATAGGTAAAAGAGATTAATTTAGTTTTCCTTTGAGATACTGGAATACTGAAAAAAATCAAGTACTGAATTACACAATCTCCCTTATGAGCATTTATTTTAAAGGTTTAAGTGAACTCTCTAAGGAGATCTGTGAGGAAAAAAACGAGACAAGCCTGTGGAGATCTGTGAAGTCTCTAGAGATTATAGTGAAATCAGGGACTTGTATTAAAAATCTTCTGAAGTTAGGAATTATTCTGATAATGTATGCCTCTTACATTTTTGTTTCTTATATCTGCATCTTCCTTCTGCTTTCAATACCGACACCTTCCTCACAGAGATATAGAAATTTACTTCTACAGCATAAAAAGCCCCAAGTACAACATAGCCTACGAATCTAATTCCGACCTCGCTTTTCACAGGACCACTGAATGGTTGAGGTTGGAAGGGACCTCTGGAGGTCATCAGGTCCAATTCCTCTGCTCAAGCAGGGACACCTAGAGTGGGTTACCCAGGGTCATGTCCAGGTTGCTTCTTTTTTGTTTGTTTGTTCTTTAATTTTATTTTTTTTTCTTTTTTTATTTAAAAGTTATGAGGCTGCTATAGCAAAAAAGAAATTTTAGTTTGTAAAGCAGTTCAGTAGTTTAGTATTTATTTTTTTCTCTCATTAGATATTGAAGCAAACAGGAAATTGTTGAAATCTGTCAGGGCGGTGACTATGTCAGGCTGCTTGGTTGTCAGCCCTGGAAACATGGATGGTAGTCCTTGCAGTCCTCCATTTGGGACATGACAGTTCCCATAATGATCTGTTTCAGGAATGCAAGACCTGCGAACATCAACAACAGGAAGATATTTGCAACAGTTTCTGCAAGTTTCAAGGGAATAGCCTACCTGTCTGGCTGACTTTGGAAGCCTGAATTTTGCTAAAGTTGGCAAGTTGGTAAGAAACACTGAAAATTTATTTGGCAGGAAGATCTTGTAAGTATATTTTGAATCTCTGGCTTTAACTGTTTGATTATCGTCTAATGTTCTGATTTCCTCAAACTAATGATTTCTGGCAAAACCATACTTCTCCCTTTGCAATTAATTCACAACTTCATGATTTATTTAGTTGGAAACTCTTCCTTCTTCTTGAGGGGGGAGGAGCCTACCCTCTTACACCCCTCCACACATACATATCAGGATAATATCAGGAGGAGCAGTAGTAGCCTGAGGCCCAATCTGCTAAAATTGGATTTATCCCAGATGCTGTTCACATTGCATGAATGAGATGAATGGGTTCATGAATAAAGACATCTCCATTGTGACAATTCTCAAATAGATATAAACAAACACCACTATGAGGAAAACGGTTTCTGAAATATCTGGAGATCAGAGAACATCACCTCTCTGAAATTAGGACCTGTCATTGACTCTTTCTTATTGTTGCCATCTGTACTATAGCTTGAAAGACCTTAGGAAAGCATTTTCTTTCCCATGAATTCTGAAGGAACTGAAATATAAAACTCCTGAATGTTTATGTACCAAAAGAAAAAGAAAAAGAAAAAGAAAAAGAAAAAGAAAAAGAAAAAGAAAAAGAAAAAGAAAAAGAAAAAGAAAAAGAAAAAGAAAAAGAAAAAGAAAAAAAAAGAAAAAGAAAAAGAAAAAGAGTGAAGTCATTTAAAACAAATTCATCAAAAGATAATCTGGTAAATTTCAGATCAGTCTATTTAAAGTCCATGTATGTCAACTATGTAGAAATTGCAGTTAGCAGTAGAATTAGTAGAGAAACACAAAATAAAGGGGAAGTATGAACATGAGGAGAAGTAACCAAAGGAGCTATCTTTCAGAAGGAAATTATATTTCACAACTTTATTGGAATTATTTTAAAGTACTCAAGAAGTATGATGAGGTAATTCATGTGGATTTAGTGTACTTGGATTTTCAAAAGCTTTCAAGAGATATTTTATAATAGGCTTCTAAAGAAATTAAGCTGTCTCAAAATAGAAGTAAAAATATCCTCTCATGCTTTAAGTAATGGTTAAGAGAGAGAGAAAATAAATTGTAATATTAAACTGATATTTTATCAATGAAATGGGACTGCTAGTCTCAGGTATCTGTTGTTATTTGTGTTGTTCAGAATATTCTAAAAGGTGTGAATAGTGAGGTAACAAATTTTGTTGACAAAAATTTACTCGAGAAAAAAAAAGTGAATCTTATTGAAAAGTTTATCTGTTCGTCACAACACTGACTAGGTTGTTAGTAGAATAAATATCTGTAAAAACAATGTAATAGTTATGAAAAGGAAATCAAGGCTCAACATAATTTTAGTGCATCTTGTTTGCCACTGGAAATCAGAAGTGGTTAAAGACAATGAATAGAGTTTGGTCAGCACTATTTGAGAATCTGATGAAGGCATTTGGGGATGTGATAATGATGCTTCCCTGTAGCAGACAGAAATGAGATGGTAGAAGGGAATTTGAAAGTAAAGTATGAGAAACCATTAAGATGCAGATATATAAAAGGTAAATTAGGAAATACGTTGAAAGTAGAAGATTCTAGATGATTCTCTGTTAGAAAAATAGAAAAGAAGAAATATTGTATCCCTCAGGACATACCTATATGTCATCAGCAGAGATTGTGGAGACTGAAAGTCTGCATGAATTTTGAAAGGGTTTAGACAGGTTAATTGCAGGCCAGTCAATATCTTTTAAACCCAACACTTTGGATACAATTTCTAAGGTAGGCAACCCTTAACAGATGATTGCTGGAAACTGAGAATGTATGCCAGAGAGAGATTATACATCATCTGGGTTTTCGTTTAGGTTAAAAATGGAACTGCCAACTAATTCAGCAGAGTGGAATTTATATTCTAATGTAATAAGATGCCTAAATGAACTTTCCCTTGTGTTTCATTTTTGCACCCAGGAAACTACTGCAAAATTACACTATATAAAACATATCTGTTCTTGTGTTTGCAAAAACAAATGTGAATTCCTTAACAAAATATTCTTAAAATCCATTTTATAAGCAAAATGAATTGATAAGATTGTAAGAATGTATTAACGTGAGGCCTAGAGATAACGATTTTGGTTATATTTCGTATTTTATATTTGTAGTAAGAAAACTACTGCAGTCTTTAATATTATATAAAATGTATTAAAATTTGGACATATCCAAGTGGTAGGTGTTACAGAATTGCAGTTTTTATGGATTTATTACCTTGAGTTGCACCATTGCACCGTTTTGAAATGATAGTTTAAAATTATCTTTGACCAAAAGGAAAAATACAAAAGCTAATTCCTTAAAGTAATACAACTTCTTTTAGGTTAACTTAGGTCCAGATTTTTTTCTACTGTTTATGCAATTAATCTAAGCACTGTCTTGCAGGTAATATAGATAGATAGATAGATAAATAAATAAATAAATAAATAGTTTGTCAGAAATAGAATATCAATATATTAGATATATACTTTCTGAAAGATTATTTACTAGGTTTACAAAACTATTTCAATACATTAAAAAGTGGTATTTTATTATTATTATTATTATTGTACTGTCTTCTCTTTAAACATTCTTGTTTTCTCTGTTTATTTTTAACTTTCAGAATTTCCAGTTGTGAATGATTTTATTAGATTTGATTATATATATAACGAATTCTGTATTGTAATCATTATAATTATAGTATATATATATTACAGAGCTATATGTATAATCATATTTGTAAGTGTCCCATAATAATTATATATTGTGATAATTGACTATGCAATTATATATTATATACATATACATGGTAATAAAGAAATCTTTTTGCTTCTCAGAAAACTTGAAGACTGATTTTGGGCTCACTGTACTTTTATTTGTTTTTTTCTAAGCAGACATTCTTGTTTGACTTAAAATAGTCTAGTTTCTTGTAAGAAAATTCTTCAGAATATGATACTAACAGAAGCACTGCTTTCATTTGTGTCCTCTGTGAGATGATACTGAAGTTTGAGGCAATTCTGAAATGTCAATACATTTCAGATTCATACAGATATTGTGCCATCTTCTAGAGTGTTTGCACTTACCTGAATAATACTCTGTTCTTAGAGAACTAATTTAGAGACCGTTTTCTGCCTAAAATGGGCTTCTTAAAAATTCATATTTGGAGAGCTAAGATAAAACATCTCACTATTTGTGATGTGATACAATACTCAGGATATATGAACACTTTTATGGAAGACATTTTAAATAACTAGAGATAGCAACACCAAAACCATAAGCAACATGATTTTCTCAGATGGCCTCAGAGGCAGACCTCTGAACATCACTTTGCTCTGCTGTGTACAGAAAGAAATTTGCCAGGATATCTGAGACCTGAGGGGGCTCAACAGCATTTCCCAAAATAGGGAAGGATTCTTATAAAGAACAGAGCAATCTTGTTCCTTGGTACAGCCCTGGAAGTTTGATACAGAAGTGGGAGAGACATATCTCACAAAATGCCATCACTCAAGTCATGAGTACTAAATGCTGTTGAAAATCAGATGATTTTCTTTCTTACTTTAAAACAGAAAGCTTGTACATAGTAGAAGTAAAACGTGGTGGTGTGGTGGTTTCACACTGATGGGCAGATAAACTCCACCACACTGCTCCCTCACTCCCCCTCCTCAAAAGAACAGGGAGAGAAAATTTGGTGAAAAAAGGCTCAAGGGTTGAGATAAGGACAAGGAGATCACTCACCACAAAGCGTCATGGACAAAACAGTCTCAGTATAAGGGAGATTAATATAGTTTATTACCTATTACTAAAAGCCTAGACTAGTGAGAACTGAACTAAAAGCAAACTAAANTTGGTGAAAAAAGGCTCAAGGGTTGAGATAAGGACAAGGAGATCACTCACCACAAAGCGTCATGGACAAAACAGTCTCAGTATAAGGGAGATTAATATAGTTTATTACCTATTACTAAAAGCCTAGACTAGTGAGAACTGAACTAAAAGCAAACTAAAAACATCTTCCCCTTCCCATCCACCCTCTTCTACCTCTTCCCCCGGAGCAGCACAGAGGAATGGAGACCTGGGGTTGCAGTCAGTCCATATCACTTCGCCTCTGCCTCTCCTTCATGGTCACTCTCTGTCCCTGCTCCAATGTGGGGTCCCTCCCACAGGATGCCGTCCTTCCTGAACTGATCCTACCTGGGCTTCCCACAGGCTGCAGCTCTTCAAGAGCTGCTCCAATATGGGTCCGTACCACAGGGTCCATCCTTCAGGAGCAGACTGCTCCAGCATGGGTCCCCCACAGGCTGCAGCTTCCACCTGACCACCTGCTCCTGCGTGGGCTCCTCTCCATGGGCTGCAGCTCCGGCCCAGAGTCTGCATCTGCAGGGGCTCTCCATGGGCTGCAGCGTGGAGATCTGCTCCGCCGTGGTACCCCATGGGCTGCAGGGGGACAGCCTGCTCCACCGTGGTCCTCACCATGGGCCGCAAGGGAACTTCTGCTCCAGTGCCTGGAGCACCTCCTCCCCCTCCTTCTTCACTGACCTTGGTTTCTGCAGGGTTGTTTCTCTCTCATTTTCTCACTACTGTCTCCCAGCTGCTGCTGTGCAGTGTTTTTTCCCTTCAATATGCTTTTACAGAGGCACAACCAGTGTCACTCATTGCTTTCAAGCTTTCTTGATGATCGAAATCACTTTTTTTTCCAGAATATACATTAATTGCTATATTGTGGGAGATTAAAACCTGAGCTAAACACAACTTCTTTTCTTTTTATTTCCTCTAATATAAAGCAATAGATGAACTGAATTTGAATAGCCAGCCTCAGCTCAGACTTGATGTGTTCACCTGTATTTTGTGTGATCTTATCCACAGTAATTAAAAAGAAACACCTACTCTATATTGTCATGTATGACAGTTAAGAAAACAATTAGGAATCCAAGATCAGTAGCCTGAAACATAAAACCTATGTGATAATTGTAAGGCAGAACTATTTTTATGGTTTTTTTTTTGTTTTGTTTTTTTTGTTTGTTTTCTGCAAAATTTTTTTGTTTGTAGTTCCTGACTTCTCTGATATCAGTATTTTTCATTTAGTATTGTTTCCTTTTTTTATTCAGATGATTTCACTGCATGAATAAAAGGTATAGATTTTTACATCTATGTGAAATGGGCATGACTGTTTTGGAAAAAAAAACCATAAATAAAATAACATAATGTGTACCTTGCTGCACATCTGACTGGTGAGTGATATTTCCAGAAATGGAATATATTTATATCAATTTTGTAGTTTTTCATTATTTGCTTCTAATTTTTTTTCAATTGTTACTGTTTTCAAAATGTTTTTAAAATTCTCAATCATATAGAGAACTGTGTACTATATAGCTTGTATTTTGACATATCAAACCTTTAAACCAAATTACCAAGAAGTAGAAGTAACCACATGCAGCACACCTTTTTGAATAATATTAGACCTGTTCAAGCTATCAGTCAACATTTGATGTTGTTGTTTTTTGAATAAAGGTAGCAAATCTGCTGGAAAAGCAACACGACAAGCTGTAAGCAAACCAGGAGACTTCTGGAGTGTAAAAAGGATAACTTCTTGGTCCAAGTAATAGATAGCTCAACCAGAGGAAAAGGACCAGGTGCTCACCAATGCAGATGAACTAATAAAAGAGGTCAAGATTGGAGGCAGTCTTGGCTGCAGTCATCACGCCCTGGTAGAGTTTGTGATCTTGAGGGATATGGGCCTGTATTGGGTTTACGTGGTAAAGGTTTGGTAGCAGGGGGGCCACAGGGGTGGCTTCTGTGAGAAGATTCCAGAAGCTGCCCTATGTCAGATAAGAGCCAGCTCCAGCCGGCTCCAAAAGGGACGCACCGCTGGCCAGAGCTGAACCAATGAGCGAAGTTGTTTGCACCTCTGTGAGAACATATTTAAGAAGGGGAAAAAACTGCTGCGCAACAGCAGCTGGGAGTGAGAGGAGTGAGGAACAGCCCTGCAGACACCAAGGTCAGTGAAGAAGGAGGGGGAGGAGGTGCTCCAGGCGCCGGAGCAGAAGTTCCCCTGCGGCCTGTGGTGAGGACCATGGTGGAGCAGGCTGTCCCCCTGCAGCCCATGGGGTACCACGGCGGAGCAGATCTCCACGCTGCAGCCCGTGGAGGAGNAAGCCCACGCAGGACCCGTTCGGGAAGGACGGTATCCCGTGGGAGGGACCCCACATTGGAGCAGGGGAACAGAGAGCGACCATGAAGGAGCGGCAGAGACGCAGTGATCTGGACTGACCGCAACCCCCATTCCCCGTTCCCCCTGCGCCGCTCGGGGGGAGGAGGTAGAAGAGGGTGGATGGGGGGAAGGTGTTTTTAGCTTGCTTTTAGTTTCTCACTGCTCTAGTTTGCTAGTTATAGTAATAAATTATACTAATCTCCCTATGTTGAGTCTGTTTTGCCCGTGATGATAATTAGTGAGTAACATGCTTGTCCTTCTCTCAACCCTTAAGCCCTGGTCCGTCATATTTTCTCCCCCTGTTTCTTTGAGGAGGGGGAGTGAGCGAGCGGTTGTGGTGGAGGCCACCTGTTTAGCTGGGTGAAACCACCACAGGGCCTAACAAAGAGTAAAGTCAGGACCCTGAATTTGAGGAGATCAAAACTGCAGATGTTTAAAGAATTAGTGGATGAGATTCCCTGAGAAATTGTCCTTAAGGACAAAGGAACTGATCAGAGCTGGCAGCTCTTTAAGGATACTTTTCACAGAGTGCAAGAACTCTTGATTCCCCTGTGTAAGAATTTAAGCAGGGAAGGCAGGAAAACAGCATGGCTGAGTAAGGACCTGCTGGTCAAATGGAAAAGTAAGAAGGAAACGCATAAGCAGTGGAAGCAGGGACACGTGGCCTGAGAAAAGTATAGGAATACCACCCAGATATGTAGGAATGGGATCAGGAAAGACAACATACAGTTAAAACTGAACTTGGCAAATGATGCAAAAAATAAGAAGAAGGGATTTTATAGGTATGTTAGCCGGAAAAGGAAGACTAAAGAGAGTGTACCCACTCTCATAAACAAAATGGGAGAACACATGACAACAGACATGGAGAAGGCTGAGGTACTCAACAATTTTTTGACTCAGTCTTCACTAGTGATCACTCTTCGCACATCTCTCAAGTCTCTCAAGTCCCTAAACCTCAAGGCAGAAACTGGAGGAGTAAAGTCCCTTCCGCTGTAAGTGAGCAAGACCACCTGATGAATCTGAACATGCATAAGTCTACGGGGCCTGTTGAGTTGCATCCCCATAGAGGGAACTGGTTGATGTAGTTGCCAAACCATTCTCCATCATATATGAAAAGTCATGGCAGACATGTGAAGTCCCCAGTAACTGGAAAAAAAGGGAAATATCACATCCATTTTTAAAAAGGGTAGTAAGGAAGACCCTGGGAAGTACAGGTCAGTCAGCCTCACCTCTGTGCCCGGAAGGATCATGGCACAGATCCTCACTGAAGCTATGTTAATGCATATGGAAGACAGGGAGATGATTCGAGACAGCCAACATGGCTTTGTTAAGGGTAAACCGTGCCTGACCAATCCAGTGGCCTTCTTTGATGGAGTGACAACATCAGTGGACAAGGGAACAGCAACTGATGTCATCTACCTGGACTTCTACAAGTCCTCTGACATAGTCCCACATCCTTGTCTCTAAATTGGAGAGTGTACTGGGTCTGGCCAGGATAGACTTAACTTTCCCTACAGCAGCCCATACAGCGCTGTACTCTGTGCTTGTAGCTAAAACAGCATTGATACCACACCAGTGTTTTATCTACTGCTGAGCAGTGCTGGCACAGCATCCAGACTCTCCAAACTGTGACGTGAACTGACCAAAGGGATATTCCATACCATATGATGTCACACTCAACAATAAAAGCTGGGAAAGGGGAAGGAGAAAGGGGGGTTCTCATTATGAAGACGTCTGTCCTCCCCAACAACCACTATGCATATTGAGGCCCTGCTTCCCAGGACGTGGCCGAACACTGCTTGTTGATGGATAGTAGAGAATTTTTTTTTCTATCTTTGGTTTCGTCCAGCCTTTGCTTGTGGGTTTGTCTCCCCCCACTCCTTTCCTTTTAATTAGATTATACTTATCTCAACACTTTTTTTTTTTTTTTCCCATCATACTTTTTTCTTCTCCTCTTCTTTTTTTTTGGAGAGGGCCTGAGAGAGCGGTTGTGGGGGGGTTTAGCNGGTTGTGGTGGAGTTTAGCTGCCCAGCAAGGTAAAACCACCACAGAGAGACATGGATTCGAAGGGTGGACTATTCAGTGGATAAGGAATCATCTGGATGGTTGCATCCAGAGAGTTTTGATCAATGGCTCAGCATCCAGGTGGAGATCAGTGTTGAGTGGTATCCCTCAGGGGTCCATATTAGGACTGGTACTGTTTAATACCTTTATTAATGACACAGGCAGTAGGCTTGAGTGCACCTTCAGCAAGTCTGCAGATGATACCAAGCTGACTGGTGCAGTTGACACAACAGAAGGAAAGGATGCCATCCAGAGGGACCAGGACAGGCTTGAGAAGTGGGCCCACATAAGCCTCACGAAATTCAGTAAGGCCAAGTACAAGGTCCTGTGCCTGGGTCAGGGCAATCCCAAACATCAGTGCAGCATGGGGGAATGAACGGATTGAGAGCAGCTCTGTGGAGAAGGACTCAGAGGTACTGGTCATTTGAACATAAGCCAGCAATGTGTGCTTGAAGCCCAGAAAGCCAATCATACTGTGGGCTGCATCCAAAGAAGCATGGCCAGCCAGCAGGTCAAGGAAGGTGATTGTGCCCCACGTCCCCCCTCCCCCTAAAGAAGGCTCTGGGAAGACCTTATAGAAGCCCTCCAGTACCTAAAGGGGTCCTACAGGAAAGATGGAAAGAGACATTTTTTACAAGGGCATGTAGTGGCAGGACAAGGGGTAATGGTTTTAAACTGAAAGAGCATAGATTTAGATTAGACATTAGGAAGAAATTCTATACTATGAGGATAGTGAGACATTGGAGCAGATTGCATGAAGAAGTTGCGGATGCCCCATCTCTGGAAGTGTTCAAGGCCAGGTTGGATGGGGTTTTGGGCAGCCTGATCTAGTGGAAGGTGTCTCTGCCCATGGCAGGGTGGTTGAAACCAGATTGACTTTAAAGGTCCCTTCCAACTCAAAATTCTATGATTCTGTGATTCTGTGAAAATACTGTGGAAAGAGCGTGTTAATCATACGTTTTACCAGAAATTACAAAACATATCCTCAGCTTTAAAAATTAAAACCTCTAAAGGATGCATCTTTTTTTTTTTTTTTTATTACTCATTAATTGTCTTAGAATATTTGATGGTCTTCTTGCTGTTTAAGAGACACTGTGGAAACAATGGAACCCAGGGACTCTAAAAACTTTATTAGTATTCATTAACATAGCGCATTCCCTAAAAATCTAAAGAAGACATCTGGAATAGAACAAGGAAATGACTCAATGAAGATCACAAATCAAAGCAGCAGAGCAGGTTTTATGAATCCTTATATATGCAAAATTTCTATGATATTGATATTGAAATGCATTTAAGACAACAAAACAACTTTAAATCCACCTTTTAATGATTCATTTAGGAAAAAAGTGAAAAAAATGCATATTTAAAAAATGACTTTAATCTAACCTGGGACAACAGACTACTATGCTGCAGCCAGAACTGCCACTATAGAACAGCATTAGTATTGTTTGTCTTCCCTAATTGTTCATTTATATACTTAAACACATTTATATTTCTCTTAAATTTAACTTTAAAATTATATGACTTGTAATGATTTGCAGGGAGGTATAATTACTGAGTTTCAATATTATTTTCACTCCTAGGTAGTGAATGTATAGAAAAAATGAACTTCATTTTGTTGTATTTCTTTAGCCAGAATTACTGTAATCACACTTTACATACATTAGGGAGGCATATTCATCTTTCAAGCTAACTATAACATTGTACTTTAACAGGTATTAAAAAAACTCTGAGTTTTTAAGACCTATTTCACCTGGCTACGTGTTGCTGTAGGCAGTGGTTTAAAAAAAGACAATACTGAATTAAACACCTGTTTGTCTTCTTTGTGTTACTGATAGCGGGTGGTGGTGTGTGTTTTTTTAGAGGAAAATAACCTGTTTGGCAACAACAAAATCAACTTTTTACACTTAAGTCTGGAAGAGCTTAGTTCTAGTAAAAGCAAGTCATTTTACGGAAAAAAAAACACATTAACAGCACAATTGCTAAATGCTTTTGCTTCTGAAGTTGTGATTGCAACATCCAAAGGTATTAAAAACAAATTAATTAATTAATTAATCAATCTAAATAAATAAATAAAAACAACAACCCCATAGCTAGTGAACAGTGGAGGACAAAAAAGAAATACTCAATTTTTGCTCCCCTTTTTCTCAGTGCAAGCGTATTTTACAGTGTGTATACTACACACTTTCTTATGGCACTAATTGTTAAAGCTGCTTCAGGGATAATGCTTGTGGGCCATTATGACCCATGCTAAATCTACTATGCAAACTCAGTTTGAAAGGCATGAGGGACCTTCACCACAGATTTCAAAGTGAATTAGCATAATAAATACAGTATAGGCTTTAAATCTGCCTTTTAGGGGAATATGACAGATGTGTAAGCCATTTCTACGGTAAGCCTGTTCTGAATAATCAGAACTGCTCAGGAGCTCAAATTTGAGGTCATAGGAGGACATATAATAGCTAAAGGTAATGTATAAAGAGACAGAAAATCTGTCTATATCCTTTACTCATTTTCTCCATAAAAAAATTTTAATGACATATTGGTGATTGATTTATGCTTATCATTGTAATGAGCTCCTTGGTCCATAGAAATCAGTATAAAAATTAATGTTGACTTCAATGCAGTCATTTTTTCACCCTGAACTTTTTAGACTGTGACATTTTGTTTGGGACCTTTGCCAATGTTTGGAGGACCCAGATGGTGATTACACAGAAGGATTAAACTTTAATATGATTTTCTTCTATGATTCTTCATGAGAAACAAAGCAAGATGAACAAAAATAACATCAAGGGCTCATGTCGATATTTAGTTTCCTAAGGAAGGCAGGTTTATATTATCACTGTTAAGCAATTTTTTGTCCCAATCACAAAGCTTTTCAGAATTTTGCAATTTCAGCAATAACCAAAGCAAACAAACAAACAAGCAAAAAAAACCACCACCACCACCACCAACAACAACAAAAACAATGATGGGGGTTTGAAAGAAAAGTGAAGTGAAAATCATATGTTAAATACAGGAGAGTAAAGATTCTGAACAACGATCGTGCTGGAAAAACAGATCGAGGATATACATAGATATAAAAATTTTTTCAGTATCTTAATCTTCACTTATAAATAGGAAAGCATGCTTCACAATTTCCTTCGCTTGAATTACTATTTGTTTTTAGGTCAAGAAAACATCAAGAATTTTCACTATAAAAAGCTGTACTTTTATTTTCATCCTGTAACTAATAGAACCAAGAGTTTGTTGTTGTTGTTGTTGTTGTTGTTGTTGTTGTTGTTTGTTTGTTTGTTTTTCAGGGTACTTCATCTTATAATTCTACCAAATTCTGAATAGACTTGTTGATAGCCAGAACCAAAGTTTGACTCTTCTTGTTTCACCAGAAATTGTGAAACTTTTCTAATATTCACTATTTGGAAGTTATTAATTTTTCCATGCAGTATCTCTTGGCTCAAATATAATTTGCAAGAGGATGGCTGAAAATATTCCTATTTATATGTTCATTGCTTACTTGGTAATGTCAATATTTTTCACTTCTCATTTACGAAACCAACAAAAAAAAAAAGGAGAAAAAAAGTAAGTATTGCTGTTATATCACATTATCATTTGCTTACTCTATCTTATAGATTTCATAGAATTTTGAGTTTCTGCTAAGACATGATTTGTAAAATATAATTTTTGCCTTGAGGTGTCTAGTCTAGGCCAGACATGACATATAGTCAATGTAGCAAGAAGAGGATTCACCATATCTTACACAGATGCCTTAAAGAGACAGAGTAAATTTCCCTTTGATGATGTCCAGTCCTCCAATAACTAGAAATAATTCTGAGATTAATCCCATCTTGAATGCATAAAGATGAAGATAGATGTTCAGTAGAATTTTTCAAATTTGCAAACTGATTTGATGTCTAAACCTCCTGTGAACATAATAGAAGCAATCACTTAATTTGATAATGTAAACCATAAACGTGATCTGCATCTTTAAATATCTTTTAATATCAGTACTATAACTTTCAGAGTACTGTGTTTGCTTGACCTCCATTTAACTTTTATTTATAGTCAATGAATCAGCTTTGTCTTGCTCTATACTAAAGCACTGTATTTCATTTTGTAAGAATGTTCAATCGCATGCTGAGGTACATTTTTGAAGGGCAATTTTAACTTACATATTTGAAATCCACATCACTTAGTGGTTATGCAATTCAAATTTTGTTTTTGGCAAATGAGCATTCAAGCCAAAGGTACCTTTCATGAATTTTGTCACTAGTAAGGCTCGATCACAACAATATTGACAGGAAGCAAGCACTAAGAAAGCATGAAAAAAAGTTGAAATAAATCATTTAAGAACATGAATTAATATTCATGTAAATGCTTCTACAATGTTGTCCCACCTCTATTTTGGTATAGAAGAAAGCAAGTACCTGAGGATGAGCTGTACATTTTTCGTAGGATTAGGAATGAAGCACAAAGAGGTATATGAAGCAAATTAGAGGACATTTTCAGCATTGCAGGTGGAACTCAGACACTAATCTCTTTGTTTTCTGTTGCAATATGGAGCTAAAAATCAGTGACAGGCTTTTGGAAAGCTCTCCCAAAATCTGTACCCCTTCATGTTTCTAAGGTAGTTTAAAACAAACAACAAACAGACATTTTACAGGTTTGTCAGATAAACTTTTGTTTGTTTGTTTAACAGTGATTGATAATGCTGAGCAGCTTTGTCTTAGTCTGTGTGATCAGAATGATTTATATTACAGTGATAGTGTTATGCTTTTCTAGGTACACAACAAAATATCAGTTTCTTACAGCACACAACATTTTATAAGCTAGAAAAAGCTGACACTTGAGCAGCTTGAGTTTATATGGCAGGTGAAAAACCTGGAAAAGAGTTTTGGTCCAATATGCATTTAATCATGGCCTCAGCGAAGGAAAATTGTGGTTCTTTTTCTTAGCCATAGGATCCAGGCAACTAAGCAGAAAACTATCTATTATTTGTCCTGATACAATATGTTTCAATGGAACAGCTTTTTTCTTGCTACCCTTTCCTACTAAAAGGTAACACACAGGTCTCGTGTTTTCTTAAGATCCCCAAATGAAAGATGTTTAAAAAATCCTTTTCAGTGTCTTTCAATCAGGCCTCATCCTTCCTGTCATTCAGCTGCCCTTTATGTTTCTTTCTGAAATATTTTTGAGGTAATTTCTAGAAAGAAGTCAGGCTGAGGAGTATTATCAATGGAGTTGACAAGTCTTTGGATGAGAACACTCATGAATGCTGATACAAGGAGCACCTGTTTTAGTTTACTTCGTGTCTTTAATACAAGCTGGATGTTTCCCTCTTGTATGTCTTTTACAAAATGTCGTGTAATGACATCTCTAGCAGTTCCAACCTCACCAGTTCATGTTGACTTGTAAGGTGTGGCAGGAGATGCTCATCTGATTTAGTTTCAGTGACTTAAAGAGTTGAGTACCACTTAGACTGACAGGAAGCCACCATTCTCCCATTTATTTGAATGAATGATCTCTGTGAGCTATTTTATTACAAATTAAAATAATTTATCTGATCTAACCTGCTTCACACGGGATAACTGTAGAGGTACTCAGGCTCCACTGGGAAAGTGACGAGTTGTGAATGAGGTATTAACTTCATAAACCATTCAAATTTGAATGGAAGATTTCATCTAATTATGTCTTTGCTCATCTGTTCATCATAAGGGCTTCCAGCATGTTTAGGGGACCAAACAAAAAATTTGGTCAAGGATTAAAAGAAAAAGAAAAGACGTAAAGTACACATGACATGACAAGAAATGACATATAAGGTATGTACCACGTTCCGTAATGTTGCAAAATTGGAAATCTTTTTTTCCACCCCTGAGAATAATTCAGTTTCTCATGGTTTGTTTGTTTGTTTGTTTTTCCATAATGAAAAGCATGCTAGTGAAAAATTTTAAGTTATAGCCTAAGTGTGGAAAGAAAGGAGACTAATCTTGCATTTGGCAAGGACAGATGAAAGTTGGAGGTATGAAGGAACTGCACATTCTACATTAATGAACAGTGGAAACATCTCAGCAATTTCGAAGAACAGCAAAGGGAGCTGAAAATTGGAAGGCCACAAACAAATACTGTTCCAACAAGGACACACAGAAATAACCTACTACTTTTGAAGAGAAACTCAGTAAATATTTATAACTATTGTCTACTGTTGTCTAAGTGGAATTTTTGTGGGGATGTAAATATTAGGGAAGTTAACTTAAAAAAAAAAAGAAAAGAAAACAGCATAAGGCAGTCCTGGAGATCAGGCACACTGCCAATTTACTACAGTTAAAAAAAGTTACCCCACAGCACATAAGCCATGACAGTTCTCTGTGTGTGATCACTTTTATTCCTTGAAAAATGTAATGTATTTTAACGTACTTTATACTCCTTCAAGTATGTGCTACAGGAAGTTGAATTACATTGCATTTGTTACAGGCTTACAACATATACATAGGCAGTTACTACACAGCAGCTGGTGTTTGGTAACTTCTTAAAGCAAAGCAACATGACTTTGGATCCACAGTCTGTAAAGACAAAACAATATAACAACAGAGGGAAGGAAAACTAAAAGAAATAACAAAAGGAGTATGCAAGAAAAGAAGCAAGTGTTCTTTTCCTTTCATTCATCTCTTTCTTCATATTTTTCTTTCTACTTGAAATAAATCGATGCCATTCACGTAGTCAAGGACTTTGTGGTAATTTACTAGTACATGGATCTGATCAGTGCAAGCTGATTCCACTTTCAGCTTAAGACTCTTACCATGGAAATACCTCCTCAGTTGTTTAAGTGGTGTTAGTCACATAAAAGCAACTTTGCAGGACTGAAACACAGATGTGTGTTCATTGAGACATTTTTACTTGCTTTACAGAACCTATGCATCTGCTGCCAGTATTTGTCTTGAATCTGATAGCACAAGAGCTGTTGTGAAGGCCACTGGGTGCTTTATAGAAGGTATATTGTTCTTTGCCTGTAAAGGACTGTGAACTACCTAAGTCAATTTGAGAAGTTTATCAAAGACCAGTAAGCAGAAAGTGACATGAAAAGCTTTTTTATAAAAGAGCTGATATCGCTTTTGTGGACTTTGAAAATAACTCTCTTAATTCTTTCAAAGCATTTAGAATGTTTGGAAAACTAATGTTTCCCAGCTGTTTTTTTTTTTTGTTGTTTCTTCTGTCAGTAAGTCATCCAAAAGGTTTCACTGAGCTATAGAATTTCAAGGTCAGGGTTCCTTGTTTTGCTTTGTTTTGTTTTGTTTTTGTTTGTTTTTGTTTTGCTTTCAAACTCTGAAAGCTCTTGAATTTCAACAAAGTGCTATTGATTTACAGAAGAACAAAAGAAGGTAGGCATTATCCATGGTATTACATAAGGTTGGGTCGGTTAATTCTATTTGCAGGAAAGTGTGAGCAAAGAGTATTCTCTGTTCTTTGTCACTTAGATGGCAGAAAGATGTGCAGTTCTGACTGCAGCATCGTGCACAGAGTTATAGCCCAACTATTTAGGTTGGCTCCTTCAACATATGAATGAATTGCTGTCGAGAAAGGAGGGAACTCTGTACAACTGATGAGGCCAGATGAATTATGATTTAGACGTACTTCTTTCCCTATTGACTGTAGAGAGCATCTATACAACTTGCTCGTATGTATATATCTACAGTGTGAACATCTAAAGTGAACTGGGATTAATAGAAATTATTTCGTTGTTTAATGTGTGTATTCACTGGTCATTCCTTTCTCAGAGTGTACTAGCATCAATAGGTACTCCAACGGAATAAGCTGTTTCAGATTATCTTGTATCTTATCTTTTGAAGAAGAACAGCTACGTGCAGTGTTGTCTCCTTCAGATCTTTGGCTCCATGCTGAGAACCAATCTTTGTAAAAAATTTCAATTTGATAACCACTGACTGGACAGAGAAGAAACTATGACAAGGAACTAAAAAAAAATAGAATGCAATAAAGCATTTTGACACAGGCTGGATGAAAGAGCATTTAGTAAAGGGATTCAAGGTAAAGGTTCATTTTTGATTTCTAAACTGTCACAGAAGATAAACAAGAGGATGTGGTCATATGACACCAATGGATCTGTTTCCAAGGTCAAGTCCACAGAGAGCTGATGATGAGTTTGCTTGAATTGTTTCATCAGCTGTTTCTTGTTGGTTCAGAAACATCCAAATGTTATTTTTCTCCAGTTGTTCTCTACTGATGCAACATTTGCTAGACCCTGACCTCATTTGCAGGTCACTACTGATGTTATACAAAAACAATACATCTGCATTTCTTCCCACATGCTTTTAAACCCTTATACTCTTATTTTATTTATTTATTTATTTATTTATTTATTTATTTATGGTGGTGACAGCATTTTTTTTTTTGTTTGGTTTGGTTTGGTTTTTTGTGTATGTGTTTTCTTTGTATTCTATTTAACACATGCTTCTTTGTTGTCCCTAGCACCTGTTTTCCCTTTTCACTGCACTTGCTTGAACCCCAGTTGATATACTTCCTTCAAAATTAGAATGCCTTGGCAACTGTCTATAACAGTGGTCATCAGTGAATTGTTAGTCTGTATAATTGATATATTGCTGTTTCATATAAGCCAAACGTGTTTTTTTTCCTATTCTCCAAAGAAAATACAGCTTTACTATAGCAGATTTTTGATATAGCTTTTTGATATAGCTTTACTATATGACATGTTAGTGAAGATTAGAATCTTGCTTTTCCTACCTTGTGCAAAACAGACAGTTCTACTTGATAGAAAATCCAGCACAGTTTGGTTGTTCACCTCAAGGACCTCAAGTCCTGATCCTTTAGGCTAGGCTTTTTTCACAGTGATACACATTCATTTCCTAATTACATCGTTAGGAGCTGTGGATGTTTGGTTCCTCTGAATAACTGGCTCAATGCCTTAGAAGCTGTACACCTGAAATGTCAGCATTGCCTACTTTTGAAGTTTCGGCTTAGCAGATTAGTTATTACAGATCGTTTTCAGTAGAACATTACTGATTGCTGTCTACAAAACAAATTTTCTTCCCCCCCCACCCCTTTCACCCTCTATAGTCTTTGAAGTAGGCTGTGTCAGCTTTATTATAGGATGCACACAGTTAATTATGTGTTATATATATTGTATATATATATAAAATATATATTTATATATATGATATATATAATGCATATATAAATATAATCTCCATATAAAATGGAGATTAATCATTTAAACATGTTTGCAGCATAATTCCCTAAACCAAAAATTATTTACAATTTTTTATCAATGATGTTCCAGGATAGCTTTATTAATTATACGTAACTATCCACATACTTAGAGTGGAGTTCAATCTATTCAAGTCAGGCAGATAACTTACACCCACCTTTTATGTACCAAAGAATACAGTACTGGTAAACTAATTCCTAGATTCTCTATGCAGACAAAGAGAAAAGACAGGTGTCCTGGAAGGACTCCCAGAAGAAATCTGCAGATCATGTAGATTGTGATCATAAACGTTCACAAGTTTAAAGCAAAGAATAATTAATTAAGAACTAAAGATAACATTTTGAAGGCTGTAGCCCTGAGGACTGAAAAACCTTCTCACACTGTTAAATGTTGTGGAAAAATAACATTTGAATTCCTGTGTCTTTGCATTTAAATTTCAGTGTCATTTAAGTGTTATTTTTTAACTTTAGCTTGAAAACTGATTTGTCTCACAATCCTGAAGCTGAATACATAAAAAGTATTAAAAAGTGATGTTAGACAGTGTATTGCAATAGTATGCTTTATGTTGGAAGGTGTATAATGCTTTTTGAAAACAAAAACTATAGCCACATCTTGCCAGACAAGATAATTCATCTGGCTTTTCCTAAAGGACCTTAGAGTCATACAATATTGAGTTGAGTTCTGGATGAATTGTTTTCCTGATTGGAGACCTCATCTCAGGCACAAGCAAGCAGTAAGGAGAGATTTACTTTATATGCTCCTGCTGCATAGAAAAACAAAACAAAACAAAAATCTGGAATTTCTGGGATATGTTGGGTTTGTTACATGTGGGTCTATATTCTGGACGGTATACATGTGTATACAGTTAGATGGGTTGACCTGGCCAGCAGCCAAACACCCACCTTGCCCATTTTTCACTCCTCTCCTGGGACAGGAAAAAAATAGAAAGAAGGCAAGAAAACTTGAGGATTAAGATAACATCAGTTTAACAGTGAAAGCAAAGCAAAAAGAGGAATTAATCACTGCTTTCCATTGGCAGGCAGAAGTCCTGTTACTTCCTGGAAAGCGAGGGCTCAGTATGTATAATGGTCACTTGGGACTTCCAGTGCCATAGCCATGAACATTTCCCCATTCCTCCTCCTTTCCCTGAGCTTTTATTGCTGAGAATGACTTCATATGGTATGGAATATGTCTTTGGTCAGTTTGGCTTTGCTGCATTGGCTATGCTCCATTCCAGACTCTTACCTGCCCCTAACTTTTAGCAGAGGAGGGCAGAGAAAGCCTTGATGCTGTGCAAGCACTATTCAGCAATAGCCAAAACATTAGTGTGTACACTACGCAAATGCAAAGAACAGCACCGCAAGAGCTTCTGTGAAGAAAGTTAACTCCGTGCCAGCCACACCCAGTAAAATATTCAATTCTATGGATATGTAGAAAGGAAGGGACCCTAGCCAAAGTCACTTGGTTGCTTCTAGAATGGGATCTGCTAAAACAGGAAAACTGCTCAGGTACTTAAGTTTATCTCATAATACTACAAAAAATTCCACAGAATAACTATTTTATAATCATGAACATTACAAAATCTACTATTGGAACAACAAACAGTGATGATAATGTCTAGCTGTCATTTAGCTTGTGGAAATATGTGATAGGGTGGTTAAGGACTCTTATTACACATCCAGAAGTCTGTCACTCTTTCATCTTGTTGAAGACTGTCCTCCCTGGCTGATCCATTTTTAATGGGTACTCAGCCATTTTGTCATGAAGTTAAAGGAAGCTTCTTACTCACTATTTGGTTATCTATCGTGCAGCCAGCTACAGAACTGGTCTGTTTC
>VXAL01017403.1:6685-21487 GCA_013399475.1 Chauna torquata
CCGCCGCCGCGCGCCCACGTGCGGCCGAGGCCCCGCCCCCCCGAGGGGCGGGAGCAAGGAAGGGGAAGCGCGCGCGCGCAAGCGGCGACCGCTGATGGCGTCACGGCGCGCGGCCACCACCCCGTTGCCCGGCAACCGCAGGAGCTCAGGGGACCTCTCGGCAGCGTTTATTTACAATAAACTCGGGTTAAAATACACGCGTATGCCTTACAGCGCGAACCGTTCCCCGCCGCCAGCACCGGCCTTCCCACCCTCGCCCTCCTCCGCGGGGCCCGGCCCGGCAAGGCCTCACGGAGCCGTCCCCTCAGCGCCGGGCCCCGGCAGAACCCGGGCCCGGCTGGTGGCGAGGGGGCAGCCCGGCCGCAGCAGCTGCTCCTCGGTGCGGTGCCGCCAAGCAGGGTCCTTGCTCGGTCGAACGCCCAACCAGGCACCAGACCGTAAAACATTGTTTGTTACTGCCAGTTATATATATCCACTACCGACCGCAGCCTTTTGTAGTCAGCTCCGCTAATGTTTACAAAACACGAGGCGAGGGGGCCGCTGGGCCCCTCCGTGTCACGGTACGGGGCTGCCCAGCCGCCTTCCCCGCGTGCAGGCACTCGCAGGCAGCAGTGCGGGGCTCCCAGGGCTACTTCAGCCAGCTCCAGTCAAAACTCTGCAAGAAGAAACAAGGAAACAACTGACATGCGAGGGGGAAGCAGCTGCTCCATGCACAGGCCAAGGCAGCGACTCTCCTTTCTCTAAGAATCATTTTGATGTAACAGCTGAAAAAATCCTCACAATTTCACCACTCGGTTCACCCCCGATGCAAAATTCCCCAGCCTTATTACAGTGCTCAGGCACATCACAGGCTGTACTCACTTTAGATTTTGTACAAACCCAGAACACAATTCCCACGGCTGTGGGTCCTAGTGATTGTACAGGTAGTACAAGAACACAAATGGAAAAGAAAAATAAAAGCTCCAAGTCATATTTATGCGAGAATAAAGAAAAGGATCTTATAGTTATTCGTTCTTTTTTCCTCTGTGTTTTTCCAAGTGAATTTCTTTTGCCTAACTTCTGTGTCATGATGCAAGGAAAATGGGAAAGAAATAAAGTATATAAACAAACCAGGTGCTCATCTGCAGAGCATGATTCCACAACAATGAATAATCTTTCTGGGTTAAAATGTGCCAGAGACAGATGCTGCACCTTGGAATGCGACACAGGAGGACAGAGATTAACAAGTGAGATTAACAGGTAACAAGCCAGTCATATGGTTGCTTTCTCCTCTCCAGCAACAGCAAGGAAACACAGCAGGAGACTGTATTACACAAGTGATACCAACCCTCTCAGGACTGAACAAACAAAGCAGTCATCAACCAATGGCTGAAGACCAAGGTATGCATAATTAAGGTTGTTTTTCCACTAACATAATTACTTTGCATTAATCAGTGGCTAACTTCATCCCTCCCGTTCATATTGCTCAATGCCTTGGTGTAACAGAGTTGTCTGCAACTCCTACTAAGGAGTTTTCACTCACTAATGAGTTTTCATTTCACTGAATTCATCCGGAATGACTTAGTAATTCCAGTAAACTCTCAGTTCACTGTTTACTATGATTCATAAACCGCAGAACATTAAAATATCTCTGAATTAAAATGTTTAAGAATTTTAAGAGCTACACTTCATCAACCACCTCCATTTCTCCAACCCTCTGTTCCTTGTTATTTTGGCAGTTACAACTGGTAAACAGCTTTAACTTTTTATCCCATAAGAACAGATGTTAACCCTAAGGAGATGCTCTAAGAAGCTTTTTTGAAAATCCAAGTTATAGCATATCAGTGGGTCTCACTTCCCCACACATCTGTGACTTCCTTACAGGACTGCAATAAATTTGTGAGACAATCTCATGCTGACGGAAGCTGTATTAACTCTTCTCCTTTATAAACAGGACAATCTGCATGCCTAATTGTTCTTTTCTCATTACATTTATATAGGTGTTTCTATGATATAGCCTCTAAAATTGCATGAGAACCTTTTCTAGAAACTGGTATTCTGTGGTGCTCTCCATCCTCCCCGTAACTGGGCTCTTTTGAGCAGTAACTTACCAGCCTCCATCAGTAGGTCAGGAACAGAGTTTCAGATTGGATCAACACTTCTGGGTGATCTTTATCTACTTTGTCACGTCTTGATATGTCAAACACAAAGTAATGCAAAAAGCCTTCTTAAGACTCTCTAAAGCCCCACTTCTGTCATAAGGAGAGCTTCATTTAATGACCAGAAAAGGGCTCGGGGAATAGGAGAGCCCTGCCCACTCCAGTGCAGGGATGTGAACCAGAACTCTCTTGTTGAGAATGCAACCAATATTCCGATCAAACTCGACCAGCCTGAGGGGCCCACCACACAGGCCAGCCAGCTGACACTTTTCCAGTGCTACTTTCCATGAGGACCGGCATGTTAGCAGAGTCCAGGGGAGTGACAGACATCACATGCCAGCCACAGCAATTCGCATCATCGCAAATGACCCTATTTAAGGAGTCCTCCACACCCCCAGAGGACCCCTGTTGTGGCTCTTAAAAGTCAGGTCCTCAGAAATACACCAACAGGCTTACCATCATGCTGTTGCTCTGCTCTTGTCTCGCCTCCTGCAAAATACTGCTAAAGCGGTCCAGATAATTCAGATTCTCTTCTATCACATCAATAAAATTTTCCCTGTAGGGAAGGCATAAGAAGACAGATTTAAAACACAAATTAGCACTGACGTCAGGAGACTCTGCACTGAAGGAAAAAAACAAAAACAAAAGCCAAGAACTAATAGTTCTCTGCAACCGCAGGAGCTGCCTTGTAGGGCACAAAACATCCTTTGAGGTTGGGTCCTGCAGATCCTCACCCTGGAAGTGTGGATTTGCTCTTCTGCCCTTCAGAGGAAGTGCACAAATCACACCAAAATCCAGCCTTAACAAAACCTGGGAAGCGAGCTAAGTACAATGGGCCTGAAATCACTGCCCCTCACCACAAGGTTACATCTTTCAACTCTTTGTACAGTGCCTCATACAGTGAAGACACAGTTTGAAGAGGAGCTTCGAGGTGATACAAAGGCATCTTGCTCAGGAAAGCACCCATTAAAGGGTGATCACCCCACACCACTGAGAGGTGGAATTTGCCCTGCAGCAGCAGACAGAAAAGAGGAAGAGGGAAGGGTTGTTCAAGCAGTTTTTTCAGAAAACTGACTTCCAGCGAAAGCCTGCTTAGAAAATGTGCATCTTCGGAACCTAGATATTTCCCTGACCACCCAAAAAGAAAGAGATGGCCAAATGGTTTGATAAATGAAATGCTTGTGTTTATAACCCCTGCCCCAGCCCACAAAACCAGCACTGCTGCAGATCGAGTGCTGAGCAGTCTTTGAGGGCTGTCTTCCTTCTGCTAGGCTGACTGGAAGTAAAACTGTTAATGAATTGAGAAGAGGGAAAAAAAAACAAAAACCAAAACCCTCAGCTCCTGACAACTCTCTTACCTCAGCTAGGACTGGCTGAGAGACCTTAATAACCAAAATCAACCACAATACTAAATAGCTTGACATGCAAGAAATGAATTGCACAGTGCTAGCTGACAGAGATCACAAGCTTTAGCTGAAAGTGGTATGTAGAACTTGTTCAGGACCAGAGCATGGATGTTTGTGAGTAAAGACTTAACCTAACTCCTGATTTTTTTACAGCGTTAGTAATATATGAGGTACTGAAACCCTTTTGGGAAGGATGAAAAAATACAGACATCAAACAAGATGGATTGCTTATTAATGACCACAACTTCAGACCTCCATTTCAGTGAAGACTTCTTAAAATCACTTGAAGCTGTAAGAAGCACTAAATATGGCCTGATCTATCTGGGACTTGCACCAGAACTTGGGCATGAAAAGAAACTGCATTTTGGCTCACAGTCACATTGCTGCCTTTTGCTGTGGTCCTGGAGCACTGCTGTGGTATGGCTGGCGGGAAGTTATTAAAAAATGCCAGTCAGGAATTGAACAACGTTGCCTTCAGGGGCAGTCTAGTATGCCAAAAGGCACCATGTGGTGAAGACACGTCAATAGGTCAGATCCCCTGAACACTGGAGACTTCAGCGGCAGAGGACAGGATTTCAGAGTGTATGCAGACACAATCGTTACACTGACTCCTCTGCAGCAGCATCCTTTCCCTGTAGCTCTTACCCGTCTCCAGGAGTTGCCACAGATGAAAGTGGGTGATCTACGTGCTCCGAAGAGCTCTGGGGGAGCCAGGTGGCTGCTGGAGTTGAGGCTGTCCCTTCCAGGCTGGAGCTTACCAGTGATCGAGAAGAGCTCTGAGTCTAGAAAAAAGAAATTCATTTGCTGTGATGGACAAAGGAAGAATTTAGTCAGGCTTACTTTGTATGCAAGACTTGTGATTTAGGCCCCATGAACTCGGTTGCTTACATATAGAATCTAGGCAAAGCCTACAGGCTGGCAAGTCAGCTGACACAAACCTCCACTGCAAACAGCCAGCGCCAAATGTCTCTGCAAGTAAGTCACCTGTGTTGTGCATGGTCTTTTACACTGAATAATTAGGAGAAGGTGTCTATTTGGTTTACATGGCAAGGTTTTGGTACTGAGGTGGGGCTACAGGGGTGGCCAGGAGCTGCCCCGTGTTAGAGAAGAGCCAGTCCCAGGCATCTCCAGAAGGAACCCACCGCTGGCCAGAGCTGAGCCATGAGTGACGCTGGTTGTGCCTCTGGGACAGCATATTGAAGAAAGGATAAAAATGCTGCACAACAGCTGTGAGAGGGAGTGAGAAAATGTGAGGGAAACAGCCCTGCAGACACTAAAGTCAGTGAAGGAGGAGGGCAGGAGGTGCTCCAGGCACTGCAGCAGAAGTTCCCCTGAGGCCTGTGGAGAGGCCCATGGTGGAGCAGGCTGTCCCCCCTGCAGCCTGTGGATGAGCCCATGCCAGAGCAGGTGGATATGGCATGAAGGAAGCTGCAGCTTGTGGAGAGGAGCCGACGCTGGAGCAGGTTCATGGAAGGAGCTGCAGCCCCTGGGGGACCCACGCTGGAGCAGTCCTTTCCTGAAGGATGGAACCCATCCAAAGGACCCACACAGGATTAGTTTGGGAAGGACTGCATCCTGTGGGAGGGACCCCTCGCTAAAGCAGGGGAAAGCATGAGGAGAAATGAACAGCAAAGATGAAGCATTATGGACTGACCGCAACCCCCATTCCCCATCGCTTGTGCTGCCTGGGGAGGAGCAGGCAGAACAACAAACATTGAAGCTGAGCCTGGAAAGAAGAGGAGGGTGGGAGGGGAAAGTGTTTTCATTTTTTTTCAGTTCGCACTGCCCTACTGTTATCAACTGGCAATAAATTAATCTTCCCAAGTCTGTTTTGCCCGTGATGGTAATTACTGAGCAATCTCCTTGCCCTTATCTCCATCCACAAATTTTTTCGTTGTATTTCTCTGCCTGTCCTGCTGAGGAAGGAGAGAGAGCACTGCTGGGTGGGCACCTGGTGGCCACCAAGGCCTATCCACCACAAGGTGCCACGTCCTAAACTATGAGTCATGCACAGCAGCAACTCTCTTGAGCAGGTAAACATACATGTTTCCTATGCTGACCTTATATGTTGGCATGTGGAAATCAGGAGATTGTTTTGGCCGTATAGTCACTAGAAATGATGCATAAAAAGCAGTGTATCCTTAAAACACCTTATACTATTAAAGAAAGCACCTATTTTGCTTTTGCAGCAATACTATCATAATGGTAGGTTTAAAAGAGCAGAATGAAGTTCACCTGTCCCAGTATACGCCCTCCGACACCAACTAACACTAGATGCTCAGGGAACCTAAGAACAAGGCTCATGTCATGCCATGTTATGTGTGCTGTACTCCAGCCTCCAGCAGTTTGCCTTCTGAGGACCTACTGGGACCAAGGACTCCTTTACTGGACTTCTTTTCCATGAATTTGTCTAGTGCCTTTCTAAATCTGTGTGTACTTCTAACATCTCAAACTTCACTTCTCTACAGTAAAGTAACTTGTGTGGAAGCACCTCTTTTTTGTTTGTTTTGAGCTCGTCTCTTCACAGTTTCATTTGATGTCCCATGGTTCCTGCACTGGAAGGAAGAGCAAATGACTAATACAAAAGCTACTTACACAAGCAATTTTCAGCAAATGCCATATCTCCCTTTGTCTTTTGCCCTGCATCTGCATCACTGAGTTATCAGCTTCCTTGATGTTATTTAGAGCCACTTCAATCTTTGGAAGCAAGTCAATAATCTTCTGCTTACAGCCTAAGAGCTTGCTATAATAAAAATAAAACACACAGTTACTTTCCAGCTTGTGTGGCAACATGCTTTGGCAAGACCAAGGTGGCCTCATCTTGGGATTCAAAAAAAATTCTGTGAGAACACCCCTTTCCCTTAGCACAACACTGTCATAGCTGCAGGTACAAAAGCTGCAAGACTGGAGGGACCCCTGGACTTTTCCGAGTCCAGTTAAGAGTCAGAAAAGCATGCAGACAACACACGACGATACCCAGAAGACAGGCTCTTCTTATTTGAGATACAAAAATTGATCCTGATGACAATGAACAGCACAGAAACTCAGTCACCGTGTTTTAATTTTCTTTGGTCTGTGCTGGTCTCTGTGGGTTGATTGTACTTTGGCTAGCAACTTTCTTTGTGGGATCTACTAAGCATAAGCCACATCTGAAAGTAAAACTAGATAGTGTTCTCTTGACTACTGAGATCTATGTAATATTTTTTTGTTGTTGAACTGTCTGAGGAATTAACAAACAGATCACTGTGTTATCTTCTCAGCTGTTACACTATTCTTTTTATTTTTTAAAGAATTTAATCCCAGCCTAAACACCGGCAGAATTTGTCTTATTTTAAAGCAAACTCTTGAATGCTAACAGTACAAGCCATTGTTTTCTCCTCCCATTCACTATTAGCTGTATGCATTAGCTACATGTTTTAAAAGAGTTAAGTGGAAATTCAACACAGACACAAAGGAACAGAATTAATACTGCAGCGAGAAATCCATATCTGTGAACGGAGCATTTGGGCTCTGATCTCCATCGTTTTTCCTCTCCTTTCCTGCTACAAAGCTACAAAAGTTGAAAGTTGCATTTCTTTGTTTTTCTGCATAAAGTACCTGAGATGGCCGAAGAGTTCCTTGAGAACTCGGTCTTGGCTCTGAACTGTCTGCACAATAATCTTCACCATGTCCGTGCTGTCACTGTAGGCATGATCTGGAAGGGATATCGATCACCACAACAGTAAAACACTCTTCAGTGAGGAGCCACTTTGGATGCAAATGCGCAGAGTCAAGGAAAGTCATTTAACACGTGCAGCCAAACAAACTGAGACACTATTAAAAAAAACCTGAAATCAGCTATATTCTGATTAGACACGGCTTTTCCTTAATGTCTCTTCTCTCCACAGATACGTATACAAGTCCAGCCACTCTTGCTGCCCAGATACTGGCTTCAATAAGGACTTGTGCCAAATGCACAAGTAACTGACTCTTCTTGCTCACCAGCTACTGTGTTCAGAACAGCTAATGCCCAAGCATGGGGCTCCATCCAGTATAATTAAGAGGTGAGAGGGAGACTGCCCTCTGGCTGGAGTGATGACAGGAAGAGCGGTTCTTCCTGAGTCTGGGGGGTGTAAGGGAGTAGTACTTGGGGCAGGAAAAAGACAATGCCAGGAGGCAGACAGACTTGTTCAAGGCAGATGCTCCAAGTCTGAAAATCATAGGACAAACCCATGGCTGAGGAACAGTACTACAGGAATCTGGGATAGCTCTAGGCTCAGCAACAAGAAGAAATCAACTTAAGGCATGCTCTTGAGTCTGGTTAGCTTTAATACAATAATTTGCCTTCTCCTAAACAGTATTTTCAGGGTTGTGGGATTTGAGTTCAGAAAAATTAGCAAAAATTAGTTGTCGGGTACAAGTGCAGAACAGTCTTTGAACAATCTCCTTCCATACCTGGAGGTCTTGTTTTTAATTGCTTGTACAGGTCTATGGCTCTCTGTTCCCTTCAAAAAGAAGAAAATTATTCATGTATGTATCAACAAAGAAATGGCTCAAGAAAAAAATCACAACATACAGTTAAGTTATGCCTTGCTGAACCCCATACGTTGGAGCTGCCATCTTCTTCTGTAGCTAGTACACAAGTATGATATTTGGGACACAGGAACAGTCTTCCCGCGATGGAAGTCAACTCTTCCCTAAAAGGGGTCTCTCTTTTCCTGTGATTATGCATTTTCTTCTCGGATAACCACACTAACCGGAAGTTATTTTCGGTTTCAAATTTTCACGTGGCTCAGCTGTGTTTTCTTTCTGTTTTCTCCTTAATTGTGAAAGTTCATTTTTGTAACTATAGGTACTTCTACACAACTGCCTGATAAATTCTTGTTCCTGTTCTGCTTACTTTGCTTCGTCAATTTTACAGTGACATTCTGCAAACGGAGACAGCCACATCACAAACAAGAGGATGGTGTTTCTCTTCTTCCCATTAAACGTATGCTGCTTCTCTCAAATACTTCAAAAGCAGTCAAACACTAAAGCTTCTACCCTTGAACAAATCTTTACTGTTCTCTAAATCAAAAGTCGGTCACAAACAAGCAGCAGTTTAGCTAGTTTGACACTGCTCTTGGGCCCTCAACAGGCCTCTTCCCCTAACTGCCCCTAGATCACCCCGATACAGTTTCAAGAGATCATGCAAGCTTCTTTTCCTTAATGTATGTCAGCATTTCTAGCATACTGGATAGTTATCTGTCTTAAGACTCCTGCATCAGGCAAAGATAGGGGGGAGATGCTCTTTTCTCCTGGCGCACGTGGCAAAAGAGGTTAGTATCCAGCGCACGTCCAGTTTGATGCATCGCACAGGACCCACATGTGTCTTGTGGCTGTGTATATCAAATCTTAAGCTGATGCTCTGCAGTACGCTCTGCTACAGCCTGAAAAACTAAAGAGCAGGAGACCCAAACTGTTACCCACTCTTCATTATGAACAGCAGAGCAGAACTTTGTCTTTGTAGTGTTAGAGTAGCGTAATCAACAGCTTAGGGCATGCTTTAAGCACCCTGAAAATAGCTGATAGAGCCTTGTGTTTTCAGTGGTCAAAGTAGTAAAAACTATGTTTTAGGAGGCAGGTTCGTGATTAGTTTAAAATGATCTGAATGTGGACTATTGCTGCAAGAGGTAGTTTCTCCCTTCTACCACTTCCTCCCCCGACAAAAAGTAACTTAGCTGATCTAGCTCTGCAGAGAGGGAGAGGGGAGAACATGCCAGGAACAGGCATGTTTCCTCCCAGAATACTCAGTTATTCAGATTAAATCAACAGATTTAACCTTGGTGGCTATTTGACTCTTCTCTTTTATAATTGTCAGCTGTGCTCTCAACAACAGCCCCAACTATGATAATTGCTTCCTAGCACTTCTTAACATCAGTAATACCACTTCGCTCTTTCATATTTTCATACTTAAAAAAAAAAAACAACTCAAGTTTCCAAATATTTAAGTATTCAAGAGTTTTTAATTATCCTTGCTCCAAAATCACACTGAAGATATTTAACACGATTTTACAATTATCTCTTAATTTTCTCACAAAACACTGTAAATTCACTCTTCTCCAGTGCCAAAAAAATCCTCTGCATTTTTAATTTGAGACCAAGATATGAATATCTTAGGCCCATCCTATTCTCAGACAAAGTCTCATAGCCAGTGACAGAGAAGTAACCTGTCCTCCCCAGTTGTGTTCTCCATGTTTCCCCACGTCTAGTCATTGTGTGGCTGCAGATAACTTAGATAAGCCAGGTAAGCTCGCTCCTGTGACTGAATGCTAATCTTGGACAGCTAGCTTTCCGACAGATCAGTGTCCTAATCTGCCTTATAATGCTGCTAAGCGATTGCTTAATCTTCAAGAGGAAGGAGGAGCATACAGCCACAGAAGGTGGGACCTTCCCTCTTACCAGGAGAATGACCTTAAACTGATTGCAAAGCTACTCTGTATACTCAGTTTGCAAAAAAGTGAGGAGTGCATTTCAACAGCACTGATAGAACAGCCATTAAACAGACAAAAAAAATACCACTCAGACACCAAAACACACAAAATCCATTAGTGTGCAATAAAAATGGTAAGCAAAGGACTTACAAGCTCTCCATGACTTCTCCTTGGCGCCTCGCATAGGGACTCTTCTGAAGCTCCACAATCTCTGTGTGCAGAGCCATGATCTGTTCATCTAGATATCCAATATCTTCAGCCTAATGGGGAAATGTGGCTACAAATCAAACTGAAGGAGATAAAAATCCCCAGAATACTTGTTTGGATAATGGGCTGACTTCATGCAGACTTCAGGAGACAAAGGCTCTTCGACATGACTGCTGCTATACTAACTGAGGTTACTATTATTATCTTCTCAGTGATGATATCACCTACATCTACATCGCTGACAATCACACTGGATGAGAAAAAACAGCTTCTTCATAAATCATAGCTCTTTACGATGCACACTGCACACACGCTCTGGCTCTACAAATGTTCCACCAGTGGAGATTTTTTCTCCTGCTCCTACAGCACGAATAGAGAGCGCTCCCACATTTATTTTACACTCCCATATGCATTTAGATCTGACATTTCTGTAGTATTTCACATCTTCCTCAAAGCAATACAGAAGGCACCAACCCTATGCCAAGCCCCCCACAGTAGTTAGATGTGTCAACCAGCAACAAACTTCCCAAGCACAAGCAGTAGCCATGTGGATCTCTGGCATGGTTGAGAAGACCGAGATTACCATCTTGGCACCATGGATTGTGGGCACAATACAACTGGGTGGCAAAGAAACTGCCTTCCTGAGAAAGTATTTTGGGATATTTCAGCTCTTCCATTCTGACCTGAGGCTGTAGGATCTGCAGATACAATATTTTCTGGAACATACTCATTGCTGAAGCTGCAGAAGTACTTGATATGAGGCTATATAAGTGGAATGTGACCCCTTGACCAGAAAGGGATGTCTGTAGGTCTTGCAGGTAAAGAACAAACCAGAAGAAGCGAGAAGCCACATGATCAAAAGAGAATCAGATTGTGAGAAAAATGTGAAGTAAACCCTGTTGTCAGTGTCTCTCTCTGGAGCACTGTGGCTCACCACACAGAGTAACTGCATCTCACAGAAGTTAAGCTGCCCTCTAGACAGTGCCAGATACCACTGTGTATTACAGAGTAAAACATTTTCCATTCCTGATAAGTGTACGTGGTGTAACTACACATCTGGACTACACAGCTTGAAGCCAGAACATAATTCTGATACTTTGCAAAGCAAACAAATACGGATGCTCCTGCTTTTCTGGAAACAGCCATCGACAGCTTTGAGCTATTCTGCTAGAAGCAGCCTCCATTCTATCTTTCTTGCTTCCTAAAAGGGAGTGTGTCGGGTTTACGTGGCAAGGTTTTGGTAGCAGGGGGCTGCAGGGGTGGCCTCTGTGCAAAAAGCCAGCGAAAAGCTGCTGCCATCTCGGACAGAGCCAGTTCCAGCTGGCTCCAAAACGGACCAGCTGCTGGCTGAAGCAGAGGTGCCAACAGTGATGCTGTGATAACATATTTAAGAAAGGGTAAAAAATGCTGTGCAGCAGCAGTGAGAGAGAACTGACAAAAGTATGACAGAAGCAACCCTGTAGACACCAAGGCCAGTGAAGAAGCAGGGGAGGAGGTGCTCCAGGCACCAAAGCAGATGTCCCCCTGAGGCCCATAGAGGACCATGTCAGAGCAGATATCCATGCTGCAGCCTGTGGAGAGCCCACAAAGGAGCAGGTGGATGTGCCTTGAAGGAAGCTGCAGCTTCCATTAGAAAAGAAGAAGAAACAGCTTTTGACAAAAAATCTTTATGATTGACCTACTTTTGTACCTAGCTTTCCTAGCTAAAAGCTCACTCTTTCCCTATTAAGTTCTGGACAGAACTATAGGCACAATTAGTCTCTGTCAAAAAGGCCTACATCTCCTCACTGCTTTCAGTGGAAGTAGAATTAAAATGCTCATTCCCCAAAAACAGAGATCAGGATTCTAGGCAGCAGATATATTTCACCTAGCCCTTCTCACAGGACTAACTCTCTGAGAAACAAAAGCCATTACATCAGCTCAACCGTCCACAGACGAAGACATCTGTTATCTATTAGGACAACTCTGAGTAAGAACTTGCTCTAGCTCCATTCTGAATTTCTTAAGAATGACTCTTTAATTTCTTTTACCAAAACCTAATCTGCATACTTACTTGCAAAACCCAAGAACCTTGTGTCTCTACTTTACTTCCTAAATGAAGTATTGTAATTTTTCAAATCACTGCCTAGTAAAAGATTGGTATTATTTTCAGCTTTAGCAATGCAAATTTTCGTGTGCAACAAAAACCAACAAGAAAGACTTTGGCAACAGCAACACTATTTCTTTTCTGCAATAAATAACATGTCTCTATAGTCTACTCTCCTATACAGACAACTGAATTTGTTTTGTTCAAAACACCTGAGTCAAACAACCTGGTGACTGGGGACTGTTTCTTTTTAATGCTCCTGTCTGTAGCCATGATTTTCTCATTCTCACAGCATACAGTATATGAAATAGACTGAAGGGACAGAGTACTGGCATACATGTTATCAGTTAAAGTTCCTGTCATGTCCTCCTTCATGGAGAGATAATGAAGCCTCTTTAATATCCCCTACCTGGGCACACTGAGAGGCCTTCTCTTCCATCTCCTTCCACGCTTTGAGCATCTTTTCTGAAGCTTAAGAGAAGAGATTTGTTAATTTATAAAAAGCTATAGATGACAAAAATAAAGCATGAACTGAACTTTGCATCCATCAGTTGAATTTAAACACAAACAGCACAAGGACGAATCTGCAAGCACGAGTCACAACCGAGAGATCAGACAGAGCCAGCAAAGTTGCAATATAACAGCAACTCCATGCCGACTTTAACTAGAAGCAAGCTGTTTGGTAGGATTTCACTGTTTGCAGTTATTGGCCTAAGATGACTTTGAGTCTTTAAACTCCACTATTAAGCTCAACAACTGCCACTTTTGATTAAACAGACTGTACAAAAACAGTCCAGTGAGTCCTTCCATTTTCCATCATCATTCTTCTGCCCAGTTATCATTTTTGACTCGTTTCATTTTCTAGCCATATATCCAAACTATGCATAAATTGCTATTCTCCCCTGAATAACGTTTGTAAGATCCAGACATTTCTGTGACATTAAAACTGCAACTAGGGCTTTTTCAGCTCATCTCTCAACCTGACTCGTACTACCTCCTGATATCAACCACAAGGTCACTCTCTTAGTGCTGTTCAAAACAGTGTTTCTGCAATCACCATGCTGGTTTGTTGTGCCATGGATGGTTAGCAGCCCTTCTACTGTACATCAAGTGCAGCAACTCCGCCCTCCACTTTATGCCCACTGACAATTCCATATCAATCAGACTAGTGAATCTTTGCTATTTATTCGTTCAATCACCAGTACTATTAACATTCCTATTTTCTTAGCTTGGTATGCTTAGTGGGGAACAGTCCATCTGTTTCACTGTGCCTGAAGGTATGCAGATATCTTTTACTTACTATCTTCCTGCCTTTGCTCGTGCCAAACTCCTCTCCTGCGTCTGCCCCCAGCAAAAACATAAATATGCTGAGGAACAGAATGGCAGCTCCTGCATACATTTTCATTTAAGCTAGTTCCTACCCACAGTCCTTCATAGTCAGCCTGATCCTTTATAGGATTGTGGTGGTTTTGCCCAGCTGAGCGCTGGAAGTCCACCACAACCGCTCTCTCACTCCCCCTCCTCAAAAGATGAGGGGGAGAAAATACAATGCAAAAAAAAAAACGGGCTCAAGGGTTGAGATAAGGATAATTTAATTAAAGGGAAAAGAAAAAAAAGGGGGGAAAAAATACAAGCAAAGGCCGTGCGGAAGCAAAGAGAAAAAAAAATTCCCTACTTCCCATCAATGAGCGGTGTTCGGCCACGTCCTGGGAAGCAGGGCCTCAATACGCGTAGCGGTTGTTCGGGAGGACAGACGTCTTCATAACGAGAGCCCCCTCTCTCCTTCCCCTTTCCCAGCTTTTATTGCTGAGCGTGACATCATATGGTATGGGATATCCCTTTGGTCGGTTCAGGTCAGCTGCCCTGGTGATGTCCCCTCCCAGCTGCTGCTCACCCCCAGCCCACTGGGTTTGGAGAGTCTGGGTGCTGTGCCAGCACGGCTCAGCAGTAGACAAAACACTGACGTGGTATCGGTGCTGTTCTAGCTATAAGTGCAGAGCACAGCGCTGTATGGGCTGCTGTGGGGAAAGTGAACTCTATCCTGGCCAGATCCAGTGCAAGGATCAGACAAGACACAAGGCAAGTATTACACAAATACCTACATATGCCATAAGCCATCTGGTCACTGTATCTCTCCAGGTCGAGGCGAATGCTCTGATGAAAGAATTCCAGCTTTGCTTTCAGTTGCTGAGATGCTGATACCATATTGTTTTTCATTTTGATTAGGTTGGCATTATACCGAAGGAGACTCAGCCTAACAAATGAAACCAGAACAGCACATGTTAGTTGAAAAGTGTATGTGGACTTATGTGGCCAGAGCCCAAAGAAGCTGTCACATCACCTGAAGGAAAGACATAGCTAGCAAAAAATTGGCTAAGATCTTTGGAACAAGGAGTCTCAGTGGGGCCACAGACTCCATCTCAGGTCCGCAGAAGCTGCAGGTCTTCAGCAAGCAAAAGAGAAAGTCTTTCCTTAGTTCCCCCCCACCCCCTTTTTTTTTTTTTTTTTTTTTT
>VXAL01017403.1:21740-37323 GCA_013399475.1 Chauna torquata
CCAGCCTCCTCGCTGGCAGGGCAGCACAAGAAGCAAAAAAGTCCTTGGCTCTGTGTAAACACTGCTCTGCAACAACCGAAAACATCACCACTATTTTCATCAAAAATCCAAAACACACCATTGTGTGAGCCTCTACAAAAAAAATCAACTCCGTCCCAACCAAAACCATGGCAATAGTCTTTGCAGTGTGGACTGCTTCTAGCATATACAGGCTCCTGTAGCGCATATGGCCCCTGGTGAATGCTGACACCTTTTTTTAATCATTTGAGATATATAACACTGCTTGTTCTGCCACTCAGTCATACAGTAAAACCCTACAAATGTAACAAACAGTTCCACGGATTCTGCCACCTGTGAAACAACCATCCTGGGCTGCACTGGGAAGAGTGCTGCCAGCAGGTCGAGGGAGGTGATCCTTCCCCTCTGCTCAGCAGCGGTGAGGCCACACCTGAAGTGCTGGGTCCAGCTCTGGGCTCCCCAGTACAGGAGAGACCTGGGCGTGCTGGAAAGAGTCCAATGAAGTGCCACAAAATGCTGAAGGGACTAGAGCACCTCTCCAATGAGGAGAGGCTGAGAGAGCTGGGACTGTTCAGCCCAGAGAAGGCTGATTAAGCATCAATATGTGCAAACACCTGAAGGGAGGGTGTAACGTAGACAGAGCCAGGCTCATTTCAGTGGTATCCAGTGACAGGACAAGGGGCAATGGGCCAAAAACTGAAACACAGGAGGTTCCATCTGAACACCAGGAAACAATTTTTCACTGTGCAGATGACAGCGCTGGCACGGGTTGCCCTGAGAGGTGGTGGAGTCTCCCTCCTTGGAGATCCTCCAAAGCTGTCTGGATGTGGTCCTGGGCAAGCTGCTTGAACAGGGGTTGGACCACATGACCTCCAGAGGTCCCTGCCAACCTCAGCCATTCTGAGAGTCAAGGTTCAAGGTTTTTCAATTACTATCAATGTCAGGAACTATGCAGTAAAAATCATGGAGTGATTTCCCAGGCCAAATATGCTTTATAATGTAAAAGTACAGAAGAGCAGAGGGCTGTAGCTGTAAAACTTTTGGAAAATCAAAACTCCCCTGAGATGTACACTTCCATTCAAACAGTCTCCATGCTTGCCTAATACTGAATCTCCTGAATTAAGAGTAACAACTTACATGGCAGCTCTCTGGCCCTGGAAAAGCCTGCTATAATCTTCTTTTAGGCCAATCACGTAGTGAACTGCTTCTGCCCATACCTTGCGCAGCTGAGGAATTGGCAGTTGGATTTTACTATCCTGTACTGAATGCAAGAAAAACACAATTGTACATAAATGAAAGAACAAGTCTAGAAAGGGAGCCCAGCGCTTACAACATTCCTAATTCCTGCATTAGGTGCCTAAAGTAAGAGATCAAGACATGTAAGAGCTGCTTATTTGTTATGTGATGCTGCCTAAGCATGTATAAGCTTTTCATGTCACAGCTCCGAGGTACTGGCCAGGCAGTAGCTCATGTTTGAACTCACAGCTAAGATTTCTTTCAGTATTTTGGCTATTGGCACTAAAAGACGTGGGGTAACACCGCATGAAACACAGCAGAAGGCAGGATCCACAGCTGGTTTTATCCAGTAACTCTGTACCTAAAGCACTTGCTCAAGCTAGCAAAGCAAATTTAATTGCTCCCTTTAATCAATTCATAGTGGCCATTTTCCTGACATCATCTGAAAACGTCTTCAAATCTTTTTTTACATTTTCCCCCAGATTCCTCAAGTAGCTGCCTAAGGAAAAGATGTAGGATTTATGTGGGTTCCCCTATAGAGATAAGGAACTGTCAGTACACTGGAATATCAACGAGCATGTTGTAAAAAATCCTAGATCCAAGAGATTCAGCAGAATGGTGCCATACAATGGGATTCACCAGAATAAGATAGCCCAGCATTCAGAAAAATAACAAACAGGATAAACCTGAGTGACAGGAAGAGGAGACAGGGAAATCCTGCAGTACCAGGCCAGAGAAAATTAAGCTATTTAACAGTAACTGGTATATGTCACGAGGCATTTCCTTTACATGCGGCATTCTAGTAGATGTCCCCTGTCCCTTAACGCTATTTTTTGCTTCATAGAGGTACACTAGGTCCTTCATAGAGGTACACAGGGTATATATACACCTTCACAGCAGTGTATTAGGTCCTGAAGATGACTGTTGTCATTTCAAGAGACACGTAAGGGAAGCTGTAAGCAGAGCAGCTTTCACATAGGGGACACTCTACTGTTTGCACCTCCTGTGCACGGGGAGGAGGGGAAGAGGAGAAGGGACAAGCACACAACTTCAACAGATGCTAAACCCTAAGATAAGAAGTCCCTGATCCTTGGTACCACCACAAGACATCTGCACAGGCTATCACCCAACTCCTGCAAACTTTCTGTCACTGCAACACTCTGTGGATGTGAAGGGACAAGACCCTTCAGCAGGGCAGAAGGCTGTGCAAATGAAATCAGAACCAGGAAGTCAGCCCCTTCTTTCCAGGACGCAGTGTGCAGACACAGACCAACAGTTTCCCTCTCTAGACCACAAGACTGGGTTGCACATACTACCTCCTAGGCCTTTGTTCACATCGTGGTTCTGTTTAGGTGGGGTAATGCTTAGGTTTAGGTAGGGCAGATGCTGCTTGGTGTGGAGAATTAATACAAGGGCAAAAACCTTAAAGAAATATTAAGTTGCTCTATAGGAGAGTTCCAAAAGGGCAGGCAATAAATGCTCTGACCTGTTAAATCTACAAAACGTGGAGATACAGCACTGTAGATGAAACTTTGTCAGGCTGCTCCAGGTTCTTAAATGGTCCTCTTTGAATTAGAGGCTGCCCTTCAAGATATACACAGAGACTTGTAAGGCAAATCTACTTCCATATTAAGTGAGAAGCAATGCTTTCAGGTCCAAGGGGTCCTCCAGCATACTTACCAATGTAATTTACACAGTCAGAAAGACTCCGAGAAGCAAATGGTCCATCATAGACAGTTTTGCTTTTATCAAACAAATAGACCATATAGCTATCCCAGCCCCTCTGGTGAGAAAAAAGAACACAAACAGGAGAAACCTTGGTTATAACACGAACTAATTGTTGTTGGCAGAAACTCTTCTCATCTGGTGCCTTAAAAAACAGATTTTGATAGATCCTACAGAAACACAGGACTCTTTACTAGCAAGTTACTTTCAAAAAAGGTTTAGACTATAACCACAGAAACCTAATTTACATTACCCAATAAAGAAAACAATGCTACATAGAGTAAGCTGTCTCCACTGGGAGTAGATCAAGGCAATTAATCTTCCCTAAGATTTTAAATTCCCTGAGAATGTGAAAGACATTAAATGAATGGAATCATTCTTACTACGCCATCAATAACACATTGGGAAGCAGGTTTCCGGGGGTCCAGGCAGATCCCTGTTTCCAAGAGCAGTTCCTGATTTCCAGTACTTATTCCAGTTTCAAACTCAATCCGAGTCTGAAGGGAATGAAGGCTTTCCTCAGGATGCAAGAGAAACGAAACAATCTTGGCAGAGGTCATATTTAGGATATGTACTATCTGTAAAAAGAGTACAAGTTAACTACAAGTCACTGGCTGCCAAAGACAAAGGACACAAAGGCCTTGGAGGGTGTATGCAGCAATAAACATAAGTTAGACTGAGAGCATCATTTGAGTTTTAATGGCTACAGCAATCAAGTGCAGGAGTAAAGCCCCGTATCGCACAACTCAAAGCCTGGGCCTTTAACTTTTCACTTAATGTCAGAGAAAACTACGATCAAACCCACTAACAGCTTTCACAAGCCAGGCTGCAGCTTAATTACATCAAAAGAATAGCGACAAGCTAGCACAAAGGCCATCTTCAGCCCTGTTGTCTCTGACGTTGGCCAGAATTGCTCCCAAGAAGGGTAGTCCCACTTCCTTTAATTCCTCCATACAAAAAAGCTGTTACATACCTCTGCCTGTCTTCTCACTGCTCTCGTGGCTTTCTCTAGTTTTACTGTATCTGGGTGGAGACTGTAGAACCCACACCACACAATATACAGATTTTGACAAGTCCCAATTATTGGCACAATATTTTGTGTTTCTCTCTCTCTTTTCTTTGGAATCCTTCCAGACCAGACCAAATTATCCTCTGGCTTCTACACACACTTGCCTCAGCTAGTCCCAGCAATGCTCCAATAAATTATTTGAAGGGGAACAGTCAAATGAATATAATCTCTGCTCTACTACAGGTAGTACACAGACCTGGACGTTACAGTACCAGTAACAGAGTTCAAAAATAACAGTCATTAGCAAATGTTAAGCCATCCTTTGAGCTTGCTAAGTCCTAAATGAGATGACAGGCAGGAATACAGGGACATTCTTCTGCTCCAAGAGTAAAGCTAGAGGGATGAATATAGCTGGTGATATTTTACCTTCAGATATGTAGTGGACAGGCTTGTATACACACTTACTTCCCAATACCAAAAAAACATTCCTCACGATCCGGAAGATGGATGATGCCAGGATTATAGCTTTGCTCCACTGAACACAATTCCGGTCCTCTGAGATGCTTTCAGTAAATCCAATAAAACTACACTCACCTTCAAATTCAGTATGTGATCCATTATTAGGAAACACTTTGGACGACCACTCTCAGGATCTAAACTTCCACCCCTCTGTTGTGGATCCCAATTCAGCATCAGTTGCAACCAATTTTCCATCGGTTCTACAATCAAACTAAACAATAATAATAATACATTTCTAAACACAAGAGCCATAAGGAAGAGATGGCAGATATTCTGCCATGCTAAGCCTACCTAGGAAACCAGAGTCTTACAAAAACAATAAGGTTACAACTGTTTGGTTAGAGACCGCATGTGTGCAGCACGTGTGAAGAGCAGTGATTTCACTGCAGTCAAGCATCCTGACAGCAGTGCAAGCATGGAAGGGGAGGAAAGCACACTCACAGTGAACATCCTCACTGTTAACAACAGTCTTCATTGACTGCAGCAGGAGCACACGCCCATCCAATACACCTTGCATAACACCTCTCCCTCATCCTAACTCCCTCCTATTCACTGAGTCAAAAGTATCTTGACACAACAGTATGGTTGACTAATTTCAAATGAGATAAGGAGGGGGATTTGTAAGTTTTGTAAGCATGTAAGTTTACTGTCAAGAACGTCTCAAAAGATAGTACATAATGCAAAAAGGTCAAAGCACTGCCTCTAAACGAATTACATTTCATTCTCAACTTCAGTACTTTTCCTAGAAGTCTGCCAGTGCCAATGAGTTGTGCTGCACCTGCTGGGCACATTTAGCACTTGTGTTTTTAGGAAAGTGACAAATAATCTGAGTCCATCTTCTGGCTTGGCACAGACCAATTAATTCAGGTTGGAGGCACTCCTGGAGGTCTCGCAGTATGAGCACTGCTCCCAGCAGGGCCAGTGCCACAGAACCAGCAGGCTGCACAGGGCCGTGTCCAGGCAGTCCCTGAGCATGGAGAATCTCCGTTGCCTGGGCCCGTCCCAGGGACACATCACTAGCATGGGGAAACTTTTTTCCTACGTTCAGATTTCTTTTCCCTTTTCATAACTTGTGCTGTGGCCTTCCGTCCTCTCATTTTGCCCCCTCTGAGAAGAGTCTGGATCCGTTGACTCTGTAATGTCCCACTAGACAGTGGGAGACAAAAGCAGACCTGTCTTTGCTGTCTCTTTGTCGGACTGAACAAGCCCACCTTCAGGGGCCTCTCATTTTATGCTCTGTTCAGCAGGCTCTGACCAACTTTGTGGCCTTTGCTGGACTTGCTGCGTTTTTTTCCAAACACAACTACTAGAAGCCTTTGCTTTCACGGAGCAGCTAATTCAAGTACCTGCAACAGAAGTTATACTGAAAGCGTTTAAGATTTCATTTATGAGATTCAATACCATCAAATTTTCAGGTAGATATTACTCAGTGGCCTTGCGATAATGGGTGGAAAGCAGTGGCAGAGTTCACACTGCAAGGTGAACTCCCACCATACCATGTACACTCCCACGCTCACTGGAAAGCCTGAAGTTTCAAAAAAGAGCCATGTGGCTACATGATACCGCTTAACAGCAAGAGGTAGCTTGCCTGCAAGTTGAAACAGTGTTTAAGAGATAGAAGAAGGATCTCTCAGTTTAAAAGACAAGCCAAAAATTATCACTTGTAATCACATCATCACACTTACCCACACACGCTGTGAGGCTGTGGCAAATGGGTACTAAAGCGAACCTCCCCATTCATCTCTTCAGAAGCAAATATATGCTTTGGATCCTTCTTCTTGATTTTTTCATGCCTAGAAAATAAAATTCTTTGTGGATATACTGACAACTTTACTTTTGTAAAGGGCCAAGTGAATTTGGCATCAGCAAAGAGTGCCACATTCTAGTAGCTTTAGAAAACAAACTCTTCTTTCAGGACAAAGAAGACATTTCCAAACAATCCATCTAGAAAAAACTATCTCCAAGAGGAAGAAGGGAGCCCTTGCAATTAACTCTTGAAACATTTTCAAATCTGCTTGCAAGGACACCTGGAGAGCATCAAACAAAAGGATCAACAGGTAACAATTCAGTGACCCCAAAGCAAGTCTTCCATATGTTGGAAAAAGTGGGACAAACACTGAATTATTAAAATAAGAAAATCCCAAGAGCTAAGAGTTAGAAGAGAAACTATCACAACATATTGGTTAAAATTACCTTTTGTTAAAGCCCATTAACTTTCAAATTTACTTTTTCTCTCTCCTGTTATTATTTTAATGCTAACAGAAAAACAAGTTTCATGTTTGTTCTGTTGCAGAATCACCCTTTTAAAAACCTAGCTTATATACAGTACTGATATTGCAAGGTAGGACGTGGAAATACATATGTAAGCATTTCTGCCCCTTGTTCTAGCCGTCAAAAAGCAAGAAAAAATTTCCACATGCAGGTTAAAGTCTTTCAGTCATCATTTTTGTACAGTTATTTACAAGCACACACTATGTGTTTACTACACAACACATGGTCTGTCTTGCTGTGTGTTACTTATTGCTAAAAATAAGTAACCTCACAGCCTAGGTGAACAAAGGACTGTTTGACTCCTCCCCATACATTAAATTTTTCTGACACTGCTGCTGTCTCAATGCACCATTTAACAGACTGGTTTATAATTAATTTTCATTCAAATTTCACTTTTGAAGAAAGTGTTATGCCCAGAGGCTAACATATGATGTAATCAGCACCTACGACAGTATGTATAAATAGCCAATCGAAGCATCATCGATGCCATGAAAATATCACCAACTTCTGCAAAACTCAACAGACCAATAGCCTCACCACAATACAAAACAATAAGTTTGTCATTCTGGTTCACACCGTCACCTCACTGCACACAACACCCATCGGTCCTCTTGCAGAATGTCTTACCAGGTGAATGGCTGCAGATTATGTAAGAAAGGTCGAAATCCTGCAATGCATTCAAACACCATTGTTCCAAAGCTCCAGTAATCAACAGTAACAGAGTAGGATTTATTCTCAAAGAGTTCAGGAGCCTAAAAAGAACAATAAAAAGACACTTTGAATGCAGTGTTTTCAGACAATCCCTTTTCTTGCACTCTGCAGAGACAAATCTGTGTCTAGGAGTGGCCTGCAACTCCTGACCAGGGGACAGGCAGAGACAGAGGGGACTGATGGGGTCAAACCTGTCCTGGAAGTGACAGACAACATGACGAGGGGCAGTGGCCCCACATCACCATCTTGGGGCGTCAGGTTGGACATGAGGAAACGCTTCTTTCCCTAGAGAGAGCACACGGTGGGACAGGTGCCCAGAAAGGCATGGGATCTCCGTTTTCAGAGGTTTCAGGGCCTGGCTGAGCTGAGCCACAGGTGCCCTAACCTACAGCTGGTGCCAGCGGGAGGTTGACAAGGGACCGGTGTGGGTTCTGACACACGTTTCCGTGATTCTATAAAATGCGGTAATCACTTGTACACATCAAAAAGTCCCAAATCTTACCAAATATTGCAACGTTCCAACAAATGAAGTGCATAAACTTCCTTGATCCAGATCCTTTGCATAACCCAGGTCTATTATTTTGTGAACAATCTGTAAGCAGTTTAAATAGTTCATCAGAAGAGCAAATTCGGAGGGTAAAAACAACCAAACAAAACCAAACCTGTGCAATGACAACCTGAGCATGCACCCAAGAAGGGGAAAGCCAGAAAAGAAATTCTGGAAAAAGTTCAAGGTGAAGCTTTGAAACGTGACAGTGTTAAAGCCTGCTGTTTCACCACAGAAGCTGGCCTCATCCACCTATCTCAGCTTAGACTCAACTTTATTTAAAGCAACTTGCCAGTTATAGCTTGGCCATATTTAGCTTTCTACCTTGGAATTTGAAATTATTTGTTAAAAGAGTAACAATAGAGAAAATCCCTTTTATTAAAAAATCCACTAGGCTGTCTATTTGAACTAGCTCGATTTCATATGCAACCCTCAAAGCCACAAATGTAGGGTTACCATATGCTACAATCTCGTATCATTCACATTCTGTTGCATGCAAGGTTCTTGAACAGAAGCAAAAGTTGTTCAATTTTAATGACACGGTTTTCAGAATAAGCAAAATAAGATTTGTTGCTCCAAGAAGATGTGGACTTTTCATAAATTCAGAGTTGAGTTTTCAGCCTATTTCAATGCCAGAAACTAGTCTTTTTTATTTCTCTCAGGCAAAACAAAGCTGCTGACAACTTCCAGAAATGACAGCTGGAATACCACTGACAGAGGCCACCTGACTTACCTTCCCACCTTCATCCTGAAGAACAATATTTTCAGGCTTTAAATCTCTGTGTATAATTCTGTTTTCATGCAAATACTGGATACCAGACCCTGAAAGACATGTGTGATTTAATAGAAAAAACACGCTGATTAAAGGCATAGCTGATAAAATCTAATCTCTCCAATTTTAGGGTTGAAAGCAACATGTTTTCATTTAAAAGCACCACTAAGAACTTGACTTAGATTTGTCAGATTTATGCATATGGCTACAGGACTGAACAAGCTCTGTTCCTCAGCTCTGCAGAAATGGAGGCCACTATGGAGTTCAGACCCTGTGGCATAACTGCGGGTCAAATGTCTTGCCTTAAAGGCGAGAGAGAAGGGAGCGGAATTCTTCTTAAACCGTACAGTTACAAAATGAACCGTGACAAGCAGCCAAGCAAAAAAGGTCTCCAAAATGTGCAGACTGCCTGAAACTGCTCTGCATGTCCTCTGTTCCAAAACCCTGGTAAATGAACACAGGATAACAAGAAGGCCTATTTATACTTGTAAGGGCATTATGCAAAATGTTGTTGTGAGAAAGCACTGCTGTTCATAAAGGAAATGAAACAAGTCCAGTTTTCCTTTGACCTAAAACTACTGCCAAATAGTGCCTTACAAAGCATCTCAAACTTGCACTGCTGTCAAAGCAGTGCAGTGCAAACCACTGCTCCAGGGTGGATCATCCAGCTGTGGTGAGACAGCACAGCTGGAGCTAAGCGCTCACGCCAGGGCAGCCTGTGCTCAGCACTGCGTGGAGCAGCAGCCCTGTCAGTAACAGCAGCTCTGAACTCAGGGGCTCAGGGATTCCGCTCTCCTGCCAGAGGACCAGTGCGCTCAAAGCAGCATCGCTTTTGTCACTCCCACCCTTAAGAACGAAATTCCATGGTTGCTTTAAGCTGACCTACGTGGGGGCTGTCCCCAGAAGGAACAGAGGTCCCCAAACTCTCCTTTCCCAGATGCAACTTCCACAGCAGCACAAGCATTTAGAGGGCTGCATTATCAGCTTGATCCTGGATCTGATCCAGCTGGAAACTACACAGGAAAAAAATAAATCAGGCTTTAGCCAGGCTGGTTTCCAGAACCTCCTCCTCACATGGTTATGGGAGTGGCTGGAGGGAATGGGAGCACGCACCCAAGAAAAGGCAAAGGGCAGGACTTTGCCTTGAGGCAAACTGCCTTGAGGTGACTGTGAAGTCACTAACAAAAAAAGAAACAGCAGAAATCCTGCCTGCAAGAAGGGGAAAAAATCACTAGTCCATCCAAATAACAACATGGGCTGCTAAATAAAAGGTTGCCTACTAAGTATCTGCCACAGGACACGGCTGCTGACAAAAATGACTTTCAAAATACGAGTTTTTTTTTAAGTCATGATTTTTCAATCTTGGAGATGTGCAAGTGGAAATAACAAAAAAAAAAGGTCCTGTGAAAGGCCCAACACAGGTAGTGTATTTTCCTATCTCCATCATAGTGTATTTTAAATTTTGCTATGCAAAAGATATTCAGACTGCACGTTGTGTTAATCCAGAAGCCTAGCAGTAACCAGCCATGACTGTAAATTCATTATGGCATTATTATATGAGAAATATTCAACCCATGTGCCTTATTCACAGTTCAACACTCTCTTCCATCAGAGCCAAGTCTTCACTGATTTATCACTCATTTATACACTTAACAGCTTCTCACTTGCGCATTTCTTCTCCAAGGCATTTTCAAAACTGTACCACAGACATGCTAGAGAGAGAATGCATTACTAGCACCACACGGACGTTTCATGCAGTAAAACACTTCTGAGTTCAGGTGAAGCTGTCATATAATTTCTTGCCACATGCCTTAGGAGCCACTGCAGCTTTTGCACTGAAATATAAAGACAGCAAACCTCTGTCCGCATGTGGAAGGGGAAAAGGGGTGAAGGAACATGGGAGTTGCACCTGATTTGGGCAACCCAGGGCTCACAGGATTTGCAGCTGAAAGGAGAGAAGCATGCTGCTAAACAGGCTGTGAATGTGGAAAGGTCTTTGAGCTCGCACGCCTGATCCACACCTTGAATGTTTCTGCGTTGGATTGCTTCTTGTGATTTTTCAGGTGGCATCATACCCACCACTTGAAATGGCTGGTCAGAGCCAGCTTTATGTTGCTGAGACCTGGAGACTGATGAGGTCTTGAAGGAGTCACAAACACAGATCAGCTTGTATCTAGGGTTTTGGCAGGACCAAAACTGCAGATGACACATCACTGACCATTCACCCCAGGGCCAACAAGCACCCTGGCACTAACACAAGGTTGGCAAATGGGCTTGCAGAGAACAAACACCAAATTCATTTTTCTCTTGGGATTCAAGCCCCCCTGCCATTTTACAGACCAACCCTAACACCAGCCAGGAGTGACCCTGGAATAAATCATCACATCATTTCTCTTCTCCCTCATCACAAAGGCATGTCACAAGAGTCCTTCTGCCTAGAAGCCCAGGCCACTATGTCCAAAATGTTTCCTCATGCCAAAAACAGTTCCATTCTTAAAACTAGAGACCAGTTAACTGTAAGAGAAATAAAAAGATGAGGAACTCTTCTGAGGAGCATTCCCAGAAGGCCAACATGCTAGAAAAACCACCCACAGGCATCACCCTCAATCAGATGACCTGTCCTCTCCAGAGCGGCCAAGAAGCTGGGCACTTTTCCCGATGGACAGGAAGGCCAGTTTGAGGCATACCTCTTGCATCTTTTCTTACAGCACTCTTGGTGGTCAGGAATTTGGCAGCAAGCAAACTAAAGCAAGCAAACTAAACGCTGACAGTTAAAAAAAAATATACAGCCTTAGGAAATAGCCTTAAAGCACACACCCAGAAGATATCAAAGGAAACTGTTCCCTAAGAGCAGTGCTGTCACCTTGGCCTGCCTCCATTCTGTTCAGATTTGCTGCCTGCTCCCTTTCCAGACAGCAGAACCTGAAATCCGCAGGATACCCACCACCTTCTGCAATGCAGATCAAGTTGATGACTGGCTTGCTCTCTTCTTGCCATCACTCGGTCTCCCTGCTGGCTGCCTTGGGACCTTTCCTAGGGCTCTACATGGCTGATCCACAGCCAACAGCAGTGTTGGTGGGAAAGGAGGGCTCTTGCCAACCTCAAGCTGGCAAGCTCATTGCTGGACTTGCGACAGTATGATTGGCTTGCGCTGTTCCCTTCCTCTTCTGCTATGCTCTTTCCCATCTTGCTCTCAGCTCCACTCTAGTTTAACAGCTACCCTGCCCTGTCATCCCGAGCAAACACAATTTCCCTGCTACTAAGCAAACCCTACACAGAGAGGCCACACAGCAACGTTGGCGCTTCCCAGACTGCTTCTTGCTTTTAGGTGTGTAGAAGTTGTGTTCCTTCAGCCGACATGCAGCTTGGCATCCGCAGAGCCATGAATTGAGTGTTCAGAACAGGAAAACTGTGACCTTAATGTCACAGTTACCCGCAACTGATCACTGCACAGCTTTTCCAGTCCCTTTCCACAGACATGTCATTAGTACAAGCTCCTCGTCTCTGTGATCAGCAGGGACACGAGGTCTGTCCTCTGGAATAGAAGCCCAATTTGTTTTTGCACCCTGTTCCTGTTAGTTCCCTTCTCAGGGTCAGCTGAAAAAGCAAAATGCCATTATACGTAATAAATACATTTATATTAAAAAAACAAACAAACAAGAAAGACAGTAGACTACGTACCAATGTCGCTAAGCAGAGAAAGTATTTGACTTTCCTTAAGTCCACAGCAGTTTTCTGGCTTGTTTAGCAGCTACAGTAAAGAAAGAGATGTTTACACTCACAATGCAACAGTTAATAGCCAAGAGCAACATCATCTGTTCCCTGCCAACACCACCACACAGAAAACAGCAGAGCTCAAACATAACTAGTTGAATAGAGTGAAATAAAAGACAGGAGAGGAGGAAAGAAAACAACTCGGACAAAACAAAAAATTCATTGCACCAAGACAGGGCTGAAAAGATTTGGACTGCTAGAATTACAGCACAGAAGCACAAAAGCCATCAGAAAGCAAATGGGCAAGAGACTCAGGCAGGGCCATAGGGCTGCAGGCAACTTAACCAAGCCCTGCTTTGGTGCACGGTCTCCTTCCTGACTGCCCTCCCATGATGAAAAGAAGCTGATCGGAACTTAGGCATGCTGACTCGGCCACGTAGTTAATCCTGAGTGAAAAAGCAGATCATGGACCACAGTCTGGAGTCTCAACCCTGCCTCCACTCAAAAGTGCTCCTTCATCTCTCCTCTCCCTTGCCCTGAGTATTTCTCCTCTAGAAAAAGGTGTGGTAGAAGCACTGCAGGACACCCTCTCCTAAATTACTGTCTCAAACAGTGTATATGCACTTGAGTCAACCAGCACACGATCTGATTTTTTAATGGCTACGCTGAAGGCTTTTATAAACGACTGAGGTATCCCTCTGCTCTGCAGCCACCTGATGTACCCTCGCGTTTCTGCCTGTCCCCCGATATCTCGGGGACAAGCAGCAGTCACACTTCTATGGGAGGAGAAACCAAACTTCACCATCCTGCTCCCTGAGCTCTGGGTAGATGTGTTGAACAACAAAGCAGGATGGGGCAAGGTCAGAAGTCAGGCTCAGAGCCCACAGCACTACCCTAAGAGACCACAAGCATAAAACGTGCATGGCCCATACAGAGAAGCAGGCTTCATGAATGATTACAGATGTGCAATGGGAAATTAACAGTGGTGCAAAACACAAACAATGCCAAGCAACTGTAAGAGAAAGATTTAAAGAAGAGTGGGATCAGAACTAAGAAACCATGCTTCTTTTTTTAAGGAACAACACATTACATACGCTCAAGTGAAACAAAGCACCTTACTTCTTAAACTGTCCCAGCATCTATACATTAGAAATTAAATAATCAAATACTGCACTGAAGGTAGAGCTAATATAATCCCAAATTTCTTGGCCATGGTCTCCAATTTACCTTTAAGTATCCTCAAACCTTCTACTGCATAAATACAACACCCAAGTGTCACCAAGAATGTGGCCATCTATGTCTTTGCAACATGCTATTATGATGTATACCCACTTCCTTTAACTGCCAACCTTTCAGTTCCTTAACCTTGTCTCAATTGTTTCAAACACTAAAAAAAATGAGGCTAAGTTACACATTAACTGCTGTCGCAGATATGCAGTTACTGCATTCAAGATCTGCTCACATTTCTCCAGTCTGTCTGCTATGTAGCACTGGAAAGAAAAACAACCAAAGTTTAACAGAAAAAAAGTCTCCTGATCATTAGGATGAGCTGATTTCTAAGCAGACCTTAAGTAACAGACACAGCAGTTTCCTTCTTCATCCCTAAACAAATGGCTGCTTCCTGAATCCAGCTACGATAGAAAGGGAGTGCAAACTCCTATCCGGCTGTGTAGCTGCTGCCTGGGGAACTGCTGCAAGGTTCCCTTCCTCTTGGGTGTTGCTGCTTAGCAGAGGAGCAGTTCCCAGCTCAGCAGGAAAGAGTCTGCTAAAGCCTCTGAAGCTCTGGTGACCCCAGCCCAGTACAAAAGAATGCTTCCTTGCGCTGAGAGCAACGCAACGCTGGATAGATGTGAATTAATAACAGATCAGACTCCAAATGGATACAGACACAGAGCAGCAAAGCCCGACACACTGGGTGCTAGGATCTAGGCTGCCGGAAGTTGCACTAATGCTGAAGCAGTGCTATGAAAGGACATGCTGCTTCAGGATAAAATAATATGGATTGCTTTCTGTCACCTGGCTGCAATAGTGCAAGCCCCATTTCCCACTCCTGATCACTGTGTATTTACTTCCCTGCACCTGTACTAAATAAGAGAAGTGCCAGAGAACATACGGGGTTCCACAGACGACCACAGCTATGGACACCGCATTAACCCCACTCATTTTGCTACACAGTGCGAAGCAAAGTAGGCATTACCTTCCGGAGGTCACCCCCTGAACAATACTCCATTGCCAGAAGAGGAACATCATTAACAAGAAAATTCATTTCCTCAGGAACTTCACAGGCTCTTACTACATTGGGATGGTTCAACCTAGGCACATGAAGAGCTTGATGAAAACTCTGACTTCTCTTTTGGAAGAGCACGAAGAAAAATCATCAGCCAACCATGTTTCACGCTGCAGGTATGAGACGTATCCTTGCTGAAATGTGCTACCTACCGGTCAGTATCCAACTGCACAAAATCCCTACCTTGGGAATACAGAAACCAGTGATGAGCAGAAGTAACACCATGAAGCCAAGCTGCAGGACTTCGATGCTGCAGATCTGGGCTTCTGGATTCCTGCGTATTCATGGCAAAGTCATTTGGTATGTGCCTCTATTTCTGCACGTGGGGACAGCTTCCTTCTGGCCCACGGGTTTATGAAGGACGTGTAACCCTACCACAGAGGTAGAACCAGGTGGGTGAAACCCACGGACACTGGCAAGAATTCATTCCTGCTGCTGAATTCTAGCAGCTGCCTCCCGACTGCCCCTAACACGCCTCCGCTGGGAACGAAGGACACATCCCAGATGACCCGAGGACAGACACCCCCTGCGCACACATCCCCAAACCCCCGGACGCAATCGCAAAACCGGCTGTACGTGCGCCCGAGCGCTTGCGCTGGGAAAACGAGCAGGCTCGCCTGGAAGAGCGAACGCGAGCAGCAGCCGCCCGGCCCCAACCCACAGACCAGGCTCCCGCGCACCGCCTGCGAGCGAGGTGCTGGCCGAGGGCCACGGGCGGGCCCGGCGTCCCCCTACAGCCCCAGGGCGGGGACAGCCGCGGCCTGCTCCGGCTCG
>VXAL01017403.1:37780-56251 GCA_013399475.1 Chauna torquata
GGGGGGAGGGCGCCCACCTGCCGAACTGCAGCGGGAAGCTGCGGCGGATGCGGTGGAAGAGCTTCTCGCCCGTGTCCAGCTCCACGTAGAAGTACGGCGTGCCCGGCTGCGCTACCTGCGGTGGGGAGAGGGAGGCTGAGGGCCCCGCTCTGCTCTCCAAAGCGTGCGCCCTCCTGGGACAGGTTTCCCTGCCGGTTCTTCGGCGTTTGGTTCCCTTGGTGCCGAGGGAACTCGGCTTTCCCCCAGCCCTTCTCTGAGACCACGCAGACCCAAAAGTCCAAGTGTGCCACACACGCTGAACCTTCCCGTGTCTGCGAGCCGCTCTAAAGAGCACGTGTTGCCTCACGAGAGAGGCTCCGGCTGCATATCTTTAGATGAGAGCTCAGCAAAACAACCAAACCCAGACTGCAGCACACGTTCCAAACCGCGTCAGTGGTAGATCTCAAAAGGTAACTTCCAAAGGACAAGGAAGCAGTGGATTGAACAAGTCTTATGAGGAGCAGCTGAGGGAACTCGGGTTATCTAGCCTAGAGAAAAGGAGGCTCGGGAGACCTTCTCTCTCTCTCCAGCTACCTCAAAGGAGGCTGTAGCGAGGTGGGGGTCAGTCTCTTCTCCCAAGCACCAACTGATAAGACAAGAGGAAATGGCCTCAAGTTACACCAGGGGAGGTTTAGGTTGGATATTAGGAAAAACTTCTTCACTGAAAGGGTTACAAGGCGTTGGAACAGGCTGCCCAGGGAAGTGGTTGAGTCACCATCCCTGGAGGTATTCAAAAGACGTGTAGATGTGGTGCTGGGGGACATGGTTTAGAGGTGGACTTGGCAGTGCTAAGTTAATGGTTGGACTTGCTGATCTTAAAGGTCTTTTCCAACCTAAATGATCTTATGACTGCTTTCCGCTGGGTTCAGTGTCTCCCCTTGCAATGCTGTGGTTTAATTCTGCAGATGGCACTACACGGACATTAAATAACAGAGCTCAGGTACAAATGATCAGAACCGCCTGGCTAAGCCATCCCACGCTAACATGGCATACTGTAGAGGAAGAAAGGAAAATTACATGGAGAGAGTACATTTGCACCTCTCTGCTGAGAAATCGGCCTCGATGCTTGCCAAGCTTGCTATTGGCAGTTGTAATGGCCTAGAAAGTGACCAGAATGCACAGTGCATGCTGTTTCTGGTTCCTCCTGCAGATGTGGACTCCCTGTGACCACCACATACGCACAGAAGAAGCCCAAGTCCAACTCATTTGTCTCACTGTAAAAAGAAGATTTCTTTAAAATTCTTAACTGAGGGAAATTAAAACTACCTGAAGTGCAGTGACACCGAAAGAGGGTTAGTGTTTGGTCTTGGGAGGAGTGAGTTCAGTAAACCTCACACAGAGCTGGAGTAACATGACAAGGGTTCTTATATCCCTGCCTTTCAAGTCAGGTTTGTGCCTCACCCTTGTGCCTTAGCTGTATTTTGAGTTTCACCTCTAGGAAAAGCCACGCTGAGGAAACCAGAGGACATCTTAGCAACCTGCACTTCTGTCTTCTGACAGAAGTGCTGAAAGAACCTAGCAGCACAGACCTCTGTCAAATAGAAAGAAGATACATGCTTTAGGCTCTCCAAGGGTAGTCAACAAATGCCGTAGGCAGACAAAGGACTTAATTTTCAGATAAGCAATGCTTCTTATGGTATTCACAGGAACTTCCCCTGGAGCTGAACACATCTGGCGTGTGGGCTCCAAATCAAGTCTACCATAGTCTGCCTCCAACAACTTAACCTTACCCCACAAAGTGACCTCAGGGGGAAATAGCAGCCCCAACAGGGCAGAGGTGAAGTAATGTGAAAGTGAAATCTTGTCTCATACTTGCGTGATATCTGAGTGCTCCGGGATTTCTAATAGGTCAATCTGTTGCTCCTGTGCCTGTGTAATAAAGGACTCTTTAATGTCTTCAGAAGTACAGTCCAATGGGAGAGGAATCACCTGGAGAGGGAAGACAACATTTCCAAAGAAGAAGAGATGAGTGTAACAACTGACTTGCAGAAAGCAATCAGTCCATCACTGGAGCTGGTGTGCTCCTCAGTTCTGCTCAACGTCATCAAATAGGACAGGTGAGCACCCACCTGTACAGACTTAAACTTACGAGAAATTTTCTGTATGAGGTGAACAAAAAGCTGAAAACTAAGCTTGAAAAAGTTCTCAGCACAGCCTCCCTCCTTTCTGATCTCTGTGGTAGTTCAAGGCCGCTCTGATACAGTTACAGATCTGCCAAGTACAGAAGCTACCACAATAAACCATTGACTGATGCACAAGGGAAATAAAAATCAAACCAAAGGATTGGTATTGGTAGACAATGACCTGCATATATCCTTAGATTTCAAGCCTACTCCACAGCCTACACAGCTGTAGTGAGCACCACAGCTTGTGTGCCCGTGGGAGCTCATCAGAGTAAGAGCAAGGTCTCGTAATTTGTCTGGAAACCTTGTGGGCTTTTTAAATCAGGTCCATGCAGGGAAAAGTCTTCCTTACCCACTCAACAGTCGACAGTGTTCTGCTGTACCAGGAAGAATTTAAGGACTGTGTCAGAACCATCACACTGGTTTTATTTTTGTTCTGCCTCTTTCTGTGCACAGAATGACTTCTCCCCATACTCTGGGGAGGCACAGAACGAAGAGCAAAAGTCAAAGGTGAACTTTCTCTTTCAATTTATTCAAGTGCAAGGTTATATTTTCTTAGGGTTACACTAAAACCATACCTGTAACTGCAGATGCTGGCTCCTATAGTTTCTTTCAAATAAGACATATCTCTTTCCCTTGCTTCTGAAAAATTCCTTCAGGGCAGATTTGTACTTGGTCACTTCTTCCATCACCTCTGAAGACAAGTCAACCACTGACTGATAGTGCCCAATAGGCAAAATCAAGACGTGATCAGGTAGCAAGCCACCCTTGGCCAGGGCAAGATAGCACTACAGTGAAACAATACACATCGGTTACTCACTGCAAGTAACACTTACTTACCATGATGTGGAAATTTACTTGTGCTCTCTGGCTGCACTCTGAGTATCCCTCAGCCTAGCTGTTTTGCCTCAGGAACAGTAAAGTCTTCTCTTCCATGTCACTTATTAGGGATTGTTTATTAGCAGTTCATATATTACTACAGGAATGAGAAAGACAGAGGGACTGCTAAAGGTTATTAAAAAAAAAAAAAGAATACTCTTTTGAACGTCAGAGACTGCCTGGTCTGCAGGAAAGCAGCTCAGTGAACTTCACCACTGCAGCTAGAATTTCTCGTGATGACAGGAAAATCCATTTGAAAATTTATACCTGCTTTTAAACTAAAAACATGGACAAAGCAGTTTTTTCTTCTAGCACTTTGAAGTGGATTATGCCATATAGGAGCAACAACTTCAGGCAAAGCAAAGATACCAATGATTTAATTAATCTCCAAGATGTACTTCGAGTTGTTAACTTAAAAGCTGTCTTATCTTCTGTTTAATCTACATGTGACAAAACTGGAACCAATCATCCCAGGGACTTCTGGCGTAACTCCGGCCAGTGCATCCCCTCGCCAGCGCAGGTCCCAGTTTACGCTGAGCTCATGCTAGAAAAGTTCTGGCAGATGGTAACATAAGCAAATCATGAAGGCTGCCACAGCAAAAACTCTTCTGGCTCCGTAACTCAGCTCTGCTGCTGGAGCAAAACAGGGCCATATTTCATTCTTTAAAAGACTTCTGCCTATATACTTATGTCTTTTGTAGGGGGAATACGAAGAAACTGAAAACAAAACCAGCAGTCAGCTCCAAATAAAGGGTTTTTGTTTGCTTCTTTTTTTAAGACTTAAATTAGAGATGGGTATTTTATATTACCGTGTCTTAGCGTGATTCTGTTGCCACGTAGGAAAGAATGTGCTACGGTTACTTACATGTGTGCCAATGCTAACGACCAAGTGCTTCTCCACTTCCGGGCTGGCAAGGCAGAACCAGCAGGGCCCTGTGGGCTGTGCTTTATCAGGAGAGGAAAGAGAAACAAGTGTTAGTGTAAAGCTCATTGGTCAGAACAAGGAACGGAAGAAGATCTGGAAGAGCTGTATTCCCTGTATTCCAAGCACCCTTCCCAGCTGGTGCAGTACTGAAGATGTCAAAAACGGCATGGCTCTGGCCAGAGAACTGATGCCTCTGGGAAATTCCAGCAAGAGAGGAGCAGGCACCAGAGTCACAAACTTGCCGACTGCCACTCTCATCACGTGCTCTGATTTACTGGAAAAGCACTAGTTCCAGGAATTTAGTGATTACAGCTCACTAATAAAAAAGCACCAGTGAATTTAAATAAGCAAATCAAAATGAGGTAAAATTGTCTACTGCATAGGTATAGACAAGGACAGATGGTGTCAAACACACATGGCGGTTCTGGCCTATTCATCACACAAAACATGTGACTTCACACCCAAATTGCAATACTTGATCTGACCTTTAATATAAGCTGATAGCATTGATAAGCTAGGCCTCTCATCAGTGTCAACCACCACATTCACATCCTCTGAAGGCTTTGTACAGAAAAGGACAAGCAGCTTTGCAAATGCAATACACAGCAGGGCTCTCCCAAGAACCGCAGGAAACCAATGATCCAAGTCTGGGGTTCGTTTCTGAGCAAAAGAGTGTAACAAGGCTCCCTTCTCACGACATGAAACTCCGAAGACTTTGGAAGTTATACGAATGTGCACGAGGGCATGCTATGTCCTACAGAACGTGCTGGTCTGCGGAACTGCCTGTTGTCAAGTTTAGAGACCAGTCTGGTTCACAGGGTAAATGGCATCAGCCTAACCCCCACAGATCAACTAGCTTTTAAACTACACTTTTGACTTCTTTTTCATCTATTTATTGAAGGGTTTTTAGGAAAAAAGGGACTGCTCATTACTCTGTATTCCCACACTATCTTGTACATTTGCAAGATGACATGTACAGCTCAACAGCCTGAGAAAAATGAAGAGTGAGATGGTCCAATGCCTCCAGGCAAGCTCTCAGGGCAAAAAGCATCCACATACTTACGGGGTTTTTTGGCTTGCTTAGGTTGGGAGTTGCCTCTTTCTTTCCCATCTGAGGGACGTTTCTGTCCTTGATGCTTGTTTAAATCAAAGAAAAACTGACATGCTGGTTCTTCCTGTTTAGAAAATGAAAACCAAAGCCTGTTATACCTGCATCCCAGAGAGTTAGAGTACATACAAGAATTTACTTTCTTCCTGAAGAGGTGTGTAACCATCTAGAAAAAACATCAATATCCTGGAACACAATGATTTGAGCTCTCCCAGTCATGCAATAGTCTTTGCCTGCCTGGATCATTCCCTCAATCAGGGAAAGAGTTACAGGAGAGCTGCCCGAAATTGCAACATTCTGCTGCATAGCCTCATACTCAACATTTAGAGTTGCTTAAGTTGCTTAGTTCTACAGATGATTCAAATCTCTTTTCACTTCACAGCCAGTGCCAAAATGCTAGCCTCACAGCAGGCTCAGACAGAGGCTAAAATCTTTTGACTAAGCTGTAATGTAAGACAGAACACCTGAAGACAGAGCGAAACCACAGCAGCAGAGTGCAGCGGTACCTCTGCACACATGAGTGTTTTGGTCTTCTGTGCTTCCTTCCGTGACTTTCGGTATGGATTTTCAGTGACGTCCTGTGGTTGTTTCACTAGCTCTGCAGGGTCCATCAAGCTCATCGGAACAATGCTGAATGCGTAGAGATACTGGAAGGAAAAGAGATGGCTCAAATGCAAGAAGCTCTGGCCACAACTGCAGCTCTGAAGAGATCAGCTCTAAACTACCAACATGTCCTTCTATACAAACATTCTGTAACTTTCTTAAGGGGATAAGAGAAACAGGTTAACAAAAAAACAACAAAAAAACCAACAACCCATCCCACCCCAGAAGTTATTTTATGCGATTTGTAAGAGTTCCTGTGGAACTTTGCTTCCTTTGTAAAGCAGGCCATGGGAAGTGAAAATTCATAAAGCTGCTGAGGAAGAGGAAGGAATGGCAGCTTTCTAACCATCTTCCTCTTCAGCTGTCTTTACAGCTAAATGCCATTTGACCAGGTAGAGAGAAAAAAAGGTGCTTCAAAACACACCTTGCAGCCTGTACCCTTCTGACACGATGGGCAAATGATCTGTTAATCAAGTGAGACAGATACCTCCACTTCAACGGAGCTTTTAAGTGACCCACACTGTCTTCTGACTAGCCAAATTTGGGCTTACTGCCATATTATTTGTACTTGAGAAAAGAAGAAAGATTCAAGGCTGTCAATACCTTTTTCTTGCTTGTATTGCCAACATCAGCAAGAGCAATAAACCTGCTCACATGCTGTGGGGTCTCCTGTAGCACCGTGTGGTTTCTGTAGGGAAGCAAAACATGATTGTATTGGCATGTATGTAAAGGACAGTTGCAGAGCCATGTGTCTGCCATGAAGGTACTCAGACACCGTATCAAGGCTTTCACCAAGAACAAGAAGTCCTGAGAACAAAAAGACTTGTAGGATCTAACGACCAACAGCTGTGCAGACCAGAATGACATCTCATTGCAGACCAAACACACAGCCGAGAGGACAATTCACTAGACTGAAAACTACTACAATTTTCAAGTGTTTTTACTTGGCAAGGGTAAATAATCTTACCCAGCATTCGCAAACCAGCCTTAGGTTTATTTGTAGTTTGTTCTGACACCCACATTATGTCACTAGTCGCATTTTGTATACAAAGTTATAATTGAAGACACCAAACTCTTCACCATATGAGAGCTTTTCCACAACATATTTTCAGAGATACACCCCTGAATTAGGGTGAATGCTTTTGAAATGGGACTCAGGGCAACTAATTTGGCATCAGATTCCCAGCGACATACTTGGACAAGTGTCGTCAGGGATAGTGCAGTTTTTGGGGCAGCAGGAATTGTGGTCATAAGAGACATCTGAGAAACAATCCTGGCTTGTTGTTGGAAAAAGTGAGAGGTTTAAAGGAGCTGGATAACTTCATAAAATTACTTTAAGGTTTTCCTCCCATGTTCTTTAAAAATTGAACTCTTACTACAAAATAAATGAGATTGCACAGGGTCTTACAAACCTGTAAGGAAGTCTTTCATAATAGGTCTTCTCCAGCGCAGCAAAGTGATACCTTGGTTTAAGACTTGCAGCTACATCAGATACTAATGTGGAACCACATTTCTTGGTATCTATTTCTCCCTACAAAATACAAAGCAATTTTTTTTTTAAAAACTCTGCCAGATGACTGTGAAAAGAAATTGTTTTATACCGAACTGCTTGCTGGAAACGTAGAGGTTATGACTGCAACTGCTGCCATTCCCTGGAGCAAGGAAGTGAAACTGGCTTGATCTCTTATCTCCAACCCAAGCCTACTCATTTATTCCATTTTGTGTGCTCAAGGTTTGCATCTACTCATTCTACCAATTCAAATTTGTCCTATTTTCCTTCTCTTGGTCTTGTGAAGCCATTACAGCACAGAGTGAGCTTTGGCAAACACCAATACATGTCAAAATCATTAAGACAAGTTTTAACCACATGCCCAGGGTGCCAGTGCTTTAGTGCACAAGTTAAGTGAATAGGAAAACGCTGAGGTTTCCTGCGGAAGTGTAATGTTATCCCACTCCTGTCCCTGAGAAATCAGGGCAAACCAAAACACAACCAAAGAGCAGACTTCAAACTATTTCCTTGGGTGAAGGCTATTTTTGTGCTGTCTGCTCTTCATTAGCCTTAGACTGAGAAGTAAAGTAGGGAAGGAAGAAGGCAGGGGAAGAGAGAAGTTCAGAAATTGTCAATGTCTGTTACCTACGACGTGTTACCTTTGGTAAAAGATAACATGTTGGAAACCTTTTCCAGGCACATGAAAGAGAAGAAAATTGTCAGTAGTAGTCAGCATGGATTCACCAAGGGGAAGTCATGCTTGATCAACCCGACAAACTTCTGTCCTGAAACCACCAGCATGATGGATGAAGGGAGAGCAGTGGAAATTGTCTTCCTGGGCTTTGGTAAGGCCTTTGACACTGTCCCCCATACGATCCTCATAGAGAAACTGTTGATGTATGGGCTGGACAGGCAGACAGCGAGCTGGATCGAAAACTGGCTGAACGTCTGCACCCAGAGGGCTGTGGTCAGTGGCGCAAAGTCTAGTTGGAGGCCAGTAATGAGCGGAGTACCCCAGGGTTCAGTACTGGGTCCAGTCCTGCTTAACACCTTTGTTAATAATCTAGATGATGAGGGTAGGGTGCACCCTCAGTAAATTTGCAGATGACACTAAACCGGGGACAGTGGCTGACTCACCCACCAGAGGGCCATGCAGCCATCCAGAGGGACCTGGAGAGGCTGGAGAGCTGGGCTGACAAGAATCTCATAAAATTCAACAAGAAGAAGTGCAGAGTCCTGCACCCGGGGAGGAACAACCCCAGCATCAGGACATGCTGGGGACCACCTAGCTGGAAAGCAGCTCTGCAGAAAAGGTCGCGGCTGGTGGACACCAAGTTGAACATGAGCCAGCAATGTGCCCGTGCCACAAAGAAGGCTAACGGTATTCTTGGCTGCATTAGGCAAAGCATTGCCAGCAGGTCAACAGAGGTGATCCTTCCCCTCTACTCAGCAGCGGTGAGGCCACACCTGGAATGCTGGGTCCAGGTCTGGGCCCCCCAGTACAGGAGAGACCTGGGCATACTGGAGAGAGTCCAACGAAGGGCCACCAAGATGCTGGATGGCCTGGAGCACCTCTGCTATGAGGAGAGGCTGAGAGAGCTGGGACTGTTCAGCCTGGAGGTTCAGGGGGACCTCATCAATGTCTATAAACACCTGAAGGGAGGCGGCAAAAAGGACAGAGCCAGGCTCTTTTCAGTTGTGCCCAGTGACAGGACAAGAGGTTCTACTTGAACATCGAGAAGCACTTTTTTACTGTGTGGGTGATGGACTGCTGGCACAGGTTGCCCAGAGAGGTGGTGGAGTCTCCCTCCTTGGAGATCTTCAAAAGCCACCTGGACATGGTCCTGGGCAAGCTGCTCTGGGTGGCCCTGCTTGAGCAGATGTTGGACCATATGGACCCAGAGGTCCCTTCCAACCTCGGCCATTCTGTGATTCTATAAAAGCATGGGGAACAGGACACGTGACAGACATCTGTCACCGTCCTTCACTGGGGCAGTCAGACAGGCACCAATCTACCCTCAAGAAAGCAGTTTTCCTGCCTGTGCTCCCTCCCGCTGCCCTTGCAGCAGGCATGGCAGAAGGGAACACTGCAGTACCTTCACTGAGGACTGGCTGGTTCCAGTCCTACTGAAAATGGTCAGAGCTAAGAACCATCTCAGGAAAAAGCAACACACGTACTCCTTCAGGGAGTTCATTCTCATCCATGTAATTTAGCTCCTCACACCATTTTTGCTGCACAACAAACTTCAGGTGACAAAGAACAAAAGACCTCATTGCTCATTCCTCAAGTTTCCTATGTTATTTGAGTGATGGGATTTCAGCGTCTTAGCGCACAAGGGAATCTCAGAGACTTATTACTAAAATCCTTGGGTCCTGAAGTACATATTTCAATAAGATGCCTATCTGAATATCATCATTATTAATATATTCATCTGTTAATCCAAGAGAGTACATTCTCAGAAATTCATGCTGAGGAAAATCAAGAGCAGAACAATATGCTGAACTACTACAGAGGATCTCCAAGTGAATTTCTAGACACAATTCTCTTTAAGCTAGAACATCCCTATATCTGGATTCTTTACAACCGCCTAGTCTAGCGGGGTTGGGCTTTTTGTTTGTTTCTTTGTTTTGTTGTTGGTGTTGTTTTGAGGGGGCATGGAAGACAGGGTTTTTATGCTTTTACAGAGAAGATCATATCTCTTTTAGGATGTCAGAAGACACTGAGAGGAAGCAAAAAGCATCAGTTTGTCATATGTAGCATTCCTGTCCAGGGAGGTTTCAGATCATCTAAGTTATGACTGGCAAGAGTCCTAAGAGTTCTAAGTTCTGCCGTGCAACAGTTACAACTGCAAATTAGACACAAACAAAACAAGATCCTCAAAATCCAGACAGAGGAAGAACCAGACCATTTAGTACAGCTGACTGATACCTAAGGAAATAAACACAAACACTTGAAAAGTTTTGCAGGGAGGAAGAAAGAATGACTTTGTGTCAATTGATACAGGAGATGCATACAGCACAGCATTCAACATCAGAGACCAACAGCATGGCTCCACAGCAACTGCATCCAGTTGAATGCAGAGCAAAAGTTGTATGCAGATGAAAGCTATTTACTCTGATTTTTCCATCAGGGAAAAATAAAACATCCTGAAGTTTCACAAATCCCCCTCCCCATCTGTCCCTAACTTCATCGCTGAGGAAGAACTGGAACATCCGCTGTCCATTTTTCACTCTCAACTTTAGCAAGCCCTCAGAGATATCCCAGTGAGTGGGATTCAACTTTGATGTAAACAACAGAACTGACATCTACTTTGATAAAGCTGAAGTTCAGGAGTATCAGGAATGCTGGGTAGGGAAGGAAAAGCACATACTGGAGAAACACCTGTGGCCCTCTCACAGCAACATCAATTCAAGGTGGAGGTTGGACCATAAGACTGCAAAGGTCCTTCACAAGCAACATTTCTACAGCTCTGGACTCTTGCTGTGCCAACAGGAAAACTTCTCTTGAGGGTTTTGGGATGTAGTTTTCCTTTTTCCCTTCCATGTGCAACAAAAAAGCACAAACTGGCATCCAGGTCTGACGGAAGTTTTAAGCAGTAGCCTGTGTTTGGCAAGGACAGCTGGCAAGAGAGGCACCAGGATGTAAGTACAGAGGAAGTCTGACACAAGTTTCCTCCAACAATTACAGAACTGAAGAGAAAAAAAAGACTCAAAAAAACAGAGCAGTCTTCTCCATCATCTTGACTTAAGCCAGCTTCTAAGGCTGGACTGAAGTAACCTGTGAAAGCAGAGCAAGCAGCTTTTATTTAACCTCAATGAAGAAATCATTGATAAGTCCTCCCTTAGAACACTGCTTTGGGGTTCAAGAGACTCAGGTACACTAGCTTAACTGTGCAGAGCTATCAGAAAAGAACAGTGCCACGGAGAGGCTACTATAGAAAACAATATTTGTACAAGGGAAAAAACAATGTACAAAATTTAATGTAATAAAAACTCAGCCTTTCCATGATTATCACAACTGTGATGTTTCTTTCAAAAAAAAAAAAAAAAAAAGATGTGAGTAAGGAAACAGAAACTTATCGAAGTTTAAGGCAAAGCATGACCAGTTAAAGAATGACCAAAGATTACTCAGTCCAGAGAGGAGGGCAGGACAGACACCTCAGGATTAGGATGAATTTTATGTCTAATTAAACAGTGTAAGCACCCTGGCATCATGAAGGCTTACAGAAGACTATGGAGAAGACTGCAATCCCAAGCTTTCTGCAGGACCGTTTTCCTGCAATGGGCTTTGCCTTTGCAAAACCAAGGCAAACCAAACATTTCCACTTGAGCCTTCCAACTGCAAAGTCAGGATCCCAGGGGAGTCAGGTCTGTAGGACTCAGAAGGACTTTGCTGAGAAAATAATGAGTCCGAAGGAACAGCGTCTCCAGGAGGTACAGCTCCACGGTCTGAGCAAAGCGCCATGCTGTAAGCTTTACTTATTGAACTTCAACTTTTCTACACAAATGCTAGTAATCTCCATGGAAAGAAAGCTCTTTTAGGCAGTTATCCTCCACAGCCGTTACATGTGGAAATTCGAACAAACAGGAGTGTCCTTCTGATAACAGCCAGAGCAAGCTGAAAGGGAGTCATTTGTTAAATACATCTGGAAACCCATTCCACCAGAAAACACAAGACTTACCGGACTGTTGGCAAAACTCCCTACATCTCTGGGCCAGGGGGATGTCAGCAATATATCCACACCCTTGAAGTTTGGGGTTGATAACAAAGATGTTTTTAACTCTGTCACATCCTTTGAGCTAAAGCTGTAGGCAGGAGCTGGCTCATCCTGGGACTCGGTGCCACTCAGGTATGCGATCTGCAGTCCAGAAGTACTGCTGAAAAGACCTCGACGGCCTGCATGAATACACAGGTATGCACTTAAGAGATTACTTGCATCGTTTAAGTCTTATTTGCATCGTAAATAGAGGACCAAAATTAGCAGTCCTGCCTTACTTTGACTGAAACTTTCCTTAAGGAAAGCTCATTTTCTGTGTTCATAAACTGTAGGAAAGACATCTTGTAGTGCAATCGCTCAAACTGCCTACGGTGAAGCAGCTGTTTAGAAAACCCCCAGTTTTCCTTCCTCACTGCTACCTTGCTTTCCCCCCGACCAAAAATCAATATCAAAAGCTTGGTATGAAGACTGAATAAAAAAAGCCAACTGCAAGTGCCTTTATTTGTAACTATTTTTGTCAGGCAGCATTCTAGAAAGAAATTAGCTTTTCCTTTTGCTACAGCTTCATTACCTATAAAGACGATACTTCTTACCTCTGCTACTCCAATACAGCCTCATAGCATAGCAAAATCATGCTTTAGTGCACAGAGATGGGCATGAGACAGGAATAAGTTGTTCTCAAACAACAGACTCTTTCAACCACTCTTTCTTTTGGCTAGCAAAGTTCAGAGAATGCTAGAAAACAGCAAAAAACCATGGGGCGCTCTTCCCCATTTTAAGGAGCGGATTATACCAGCCGTTCACCATGAAGTTCAACTCCAGTCTGAGTGCCAGAATAAGAAATGCCATCTTAAAATTTCCAGAAAAGAGAAGGGGCTTGAAGCAGGAAGATCACAAAACATTCAGGAAAGCAGCATCATGCAAGTACATTACCTAAGTAAGTGATGTTCTCTGCTAATTCACAGCCATTGACATCTGGAAAATAGCACACAGTCTCTTGGTTGTTAGCACCAAGCACGAAGGTTGGAATTGGAGCTGAGGGAGAAAACGACAGGCAATCAGTCTGGTGTAAGTCAAGTACGTTAAGAGAAGTTCAGTCCACATGCACCAGGAATCACAGCCATCCATTCACCATCCCAACACCCCTTCTTTGCAGTGAGCTGAAAAGCAGTAAGCACAGAACAAGAAACCCTTCCTTAAATTAAGGCCCCCAGGCCTGCTACTTCAACAAAATGCTTAACTCACCAGCTGAGAACAACCTCTGGTTTAACTACAGATAGCTCCACCAACTGTGTAAGAAGACAGGCTCTTAAATGATCCATAGCCCTAAGAACATACCTCTTCCTTAGGGTGATGCTAAGTAAATAACAGAGCACAGGGACACCTTGTGATTCACTTTAAGCTGATCTAAATTCCTATGGCTACTGAAAAAAACTGCAAACTACTGACATTTTAAGGGGAATGGTCAAGGACATCAGCTTTTTGATTTACTTGGCAGAAAAACTTGTTACATGATTCCGCCTCAACAGGCGTACAAACCACATCCCTTGCAAAGCCAGGAATTGGTGGATATATATTTAAAAAAAGGCAATGTGAAGTACCAGTTTTAATTTCTCTACGACAGTAATCTGAAAAGATTGATTTATCCAAACAGCATAAGTACAATCTCCTCTGGCTATTAGAAGTCAGAAAAAGCAATGCCTCGTGTCAGAGACACCTCCTGGTTCCTGGCAGACCCGCATGGCAGTAAGCCAGTCAACAACTCACCTGGTCTGCTGGTACTAAGCTCTTCCCTGAACAAAATCCAACAATAGCTTCATATTTTGGAGCAGCAATACAGTAACTCTGCTACAGCTCTTGTTAGACTCATGCTTGATGTTCCAGCTCCCACAGTCAAACAATATGAGAGACTGCTTAGCCTCCCTGTGCTAAGTCCTTGTCTACAAGCAGCACACACGACAGTCTTGGTTGAGACAGCTCACACAGACAAGCCAGGGGTAACTCTGGGGAGCAACACGGAAGCAGAGACGAACAGGAAAGCAAGAACCCCAGCTCCCTTCTGGCTCACTTTGTGCTGGAAGTGAGAGCCAGAGCAGTGCTGAGAAGGAAAGAGGAGCAAATGCTCATAAGAACACACCATGAGAGAGCATCTCCCTTACAAGAGGCATGTGGAAAGCGGCAGAGGAGAAGTCCACGCAGCACTGTTCATACCCACGGGTGGAAAAACATCTTTGATGCCCAAACCATGGACAGACCACTCAGCGACATGTATTCTCTTGCTTCTGAGCATGAGACTGGGAGTGGAATGGGTTTGGTTTTAAAATAAACCCATCTTTCCCTCCTGCGTGGAGTTTTTCTTCTTTAGCTGAGTTTAACTGCTTTAACGTTATAACCTGTACAACTGAATTCAAATGCCTGTCGCAATGAAACAGATAAGCAGGTCGCTAAATAGCACACTCTCCAGCACGTTAACGCGTTCGCCATCCAGAGCAGCAACTTCCTCCTTACCTTTCTTGGCCCCAGTGCGATACTCTGCCCATTCGGTGTCTGAAGTAGAGCCAAAGAAATTCCCAACACACAAAAGCATCTAAAAACATCGCACAGAGTGAGCGTTGCCATGGAACTGAAGGCAAGGCACACAACTTCTTCAGAAAGATGTTTCACTCTCACAGCACTGTGACACGCTTCTCTTCAATACCACTTCATTTGGTAAGGAAACACCTCTACGCTCATTGGCGTCGAGAATTAAAAGCGTAAGGCAGACATTACTGCATCTAAACCTGGAAAAGGAAGAGTGGCTCTCCCGCGCGCCCTGCCTGTAGCTTTCTGCTCCCCCAGCACCTCAGCGCAGGGGCAGGAAGGCCGAGGGCCTGCGAAGCCCCCCCCCTACCGGCCCCCTNGTAGCCTTACGTCGAAGCGGCCGCTCTTGCCCTGGATGGCCCGGACCCGCCCGAAGAGCGCCTCCAGCCGCCCCTCCGCGTCGCCGCACGCCAGCCTGCAGGAGACGGCGCCTCAGCGGCTGCCACAGCGCTGCCACGGCACAGCCCCGCCGCACCTCAGCCACCTCCTCGCCCGCGGCTGCCCCTCTCCCGTCCCGTCCCGTCCCGTCCTCCCAGGCCGGTCCCGCCCCGCTTACACGCGCAGCGGCGCCGCCATTTCGGAGCTGCTCGGCCCGTCCGCCGCTTCCGGGTGCGCCGCCCAAAGCGCTCCGCCAAGCAGGGGGAACGGAGGCGGCTGAGCGGGAGCGGCCGGGCTCGTCCGCGTTGCAGGGCTGCGCTGGTCCCCCGCAGCCTGCAGCGGGCTGTGGTGCCGTGGCAAGCCTCGGTGCTCGCTGCCAGGCGCGGGGAGGCAGCGGGAGCCGCCGGCGTGGATTTAGGAAGGGGCAATGCCCTTCACCAGCCTGACGGCCTTATGCAGCCTGGGGACTGCCTGCAGCCTCAGCACAGCTGCAGGTGACAAAGCGAGCGGGAGTGGCTGAGATGGCAGAAGCCGTGCTGGCAGCCCTGGGGACCTCACCAAGCTGAGAGGAACCTCGTGGGGTTCAGTTAAGGGAAAGGCAAAGCCCTGCCTTTGGGGAAGAGCAGCCCCATGCACTGCGACTTGCTGGGGCCGACTGGTTGGAAGGCAGCTCTACAGAGTAGGGCCTGGGGTCCTGCCTGGGGGCGGAGCAGGCTGAACACTGCTGTGTTACCAACACTGTCTTAGTCACAAATGCAAAATGTTTTAGCAGAGTGCTTGAGATGCCCTTTCACTCCTGCCTTTCACAGCACAAGCACAGTTTGGGCTGGTGCAAAGCAGGCCTTTTTAAAGGCAGGGAGTCATGTCTGGGAGCATGCTCTCAGGCAGCCAGGCAGGGGCTTCCTTCCCAGGGCTTGAGGCCCTGCAGCTCTCCAGCAATGCCAGTGTCTTGCAGCCCCGAGCCTGTCAGCCAGGAGAGAGGGAAGCTGCTGCCCTCACACCCCCTCAGCAGCTAGGGTCCCTGAGCCCCAGCTGACTCAGAGACCCCCCCTGCCCTCGCTGTGCCTGCAGCACCCAGTGTGTGGCAGTTCCTCCTGTGGGGCTCGGGGCTGGAGGACGGGGCCCAGGAAGCGGGGCTCGCTCTGCTCCATCCCCAGGGGCACTGGCTGGCATGCCACCTTTCCCCAGGGCAGGCCAGGAGCAGTCAGGTGCCAGGCCCTGGCAGGATCTGGCCCAGCCCTGCTCCCTCCAGAGGCCAGGGCCCTGCATAGCTGTGGGGGCCCAGCCATCTGCTCTCCTCTTGGCATCCACCGGGAGCCCAAGGATCTGTGGATTGCAGCTCCAGGTGGATCGTCCTCTCTCCCCTGGCTCAGTGCACACAGACTCTGGGCACCAGTGAGGCCAGGACATGGCCAGGGCTGGGCTTCAGCACCATGGCCGGCGGTCTTCACGGTAGGCTGTAGGGACTCTGGTGCTGGGGCAACACCCTGGAGTGGCCTGCTCTCCTCTGTGGCCCTGAAAGTGAGGAGCTGCTGCTGCTAGCAGCTGAGAAGCCCTGGGACAACACCAACCCAGCAATTGCTGACACTGGCTTGCAGTTGGTAAAGGTTGGGTTGGCTGATGTTCCCCTCCCCCAGCAGTTTTGGTTTAAAGCTTTCTTCAAAAGCTTGACAAGCCTGTAAGTAAAGATGCTCTTTCCCTCCTCCAATAGGTGGGCCCCACCTGACCCCGGTAGACCAAGTTTCACAAAGAGAGTCCCATCGTCAAAATAGCCAAATCCCTGGCCATGGCAGCAATCTTGTAACCATTTGTTGATTCGCCAGATTTTACAGGTCCTTTCAAATGCTTTCTCTTTGACCGGAAGGATTGAAGAGAAATCTACCTGTGCCCCAGAGCCTCTTACTGCTGCTTCCAGGGCTCTGTAGTCTTTGATACACTTCAGAGTGCTCCAATTTGTTATCATTGGTGCCCACATGAAACAACAGTAGCAAATAATAGTCAGTGGGCTGTACGAGGCTTGGGAGTCTTTTGGTGACATCTCTGATATGAGCCCCTGGTAGGCAACACACCTCTCTTGAGAGTGGGTGAGGTCAGCAAATGCATGCTTCCGTACCTCTCTGAAGAGTCACCTACAACTATCACAAGATTGCCTTTAATTGGTTGCACTGGTTGTTATACAGGGAGCAGATTGGGCTGGCTGAGTCAGTGCCAGCATCTCCCCTGATGTGACAGGTCCTTCCTCTTCAGTCCACCCAGCGGTGAAGAGGTTGTGCAAGGGCACCTCAGGCTGCGGGGGAAGTCTCTTCCTCCTGCTGGTCCTTGCTGTTGCAAGCTTCCATTCTTCTGCATTATTGGCCTCCCTCCCTTGTGTGTGTACTCGTGGGGGAAGTTTTTAGCTGCTTGGCTGTGGGAAGTGGGTCCACTACAGACTGTGCTTGGAACCAGCTAAGTCCTCCTGAGCCTCCCTGATGTTACGCAGCCTTCTCACCGCCTCCTGCAGCTCAGCCACCTGTTGCAGGAGGTCCTCCACCTGGGCACACCTTTTGCAGGCAGGTCTGCCGCTTGTTGCTGCCACATGAGAAAGGTCTAGGCGCTTCCTGCAGTCTGAGGTCTGCACTGCAGCCTCTCCCTTCAGCAGCTCTGTCTGGGTGGAGGCAACAGCCAGTACTGGGGTAGATGGTGCAGACCCCTCAGCTGGAGCTCCAGTCTTTACTCATAGATGAGTTCTGCCCATTCTGTCCTAAGGGTCAGGTAAGATGGTTGCCTTCGACCAGTGCAAGTGGTCACTGGTTGCTGGGTTATGTGTATGTCGAGTCTCCCACCCAGCCAGTGCAATAGCCCTCTTTTGAAGAGGCTCCCTCCCACGTGCACTGCTGCGCAAGGTGCCATGCTGCGCCTTGTTTACCCACCCTGGTCGCAGTGTTCCTGGTCCCAGTGCTCCCTAGGGCTGCCTTTTATAGGTGTTGTGGTTGGCTGCCATTGTTCCTGGCACTGCCCGAGCACTGTCAGTTGCTCTTGCGAGAGCTGCAAGCTCCTGGTGGGTCTGTCCACTACCCTGGGCTTTTAACGGTACAGGAAACACCCCTGTACGGTGCGATCCTCCACTCTGCAGCAGAACTTGCTGGCACAAGAGCTGATCACCTTGACAAGACATTAAGGCATGAGAAATTCCATCTCAACACAAGAAAACTGTTTCTTACTGTGAGGGTGGTCAGACACTGGAACAGGTTGCCCAGACAAGCTATGGAGTCTCCATCCTTTGAGATACTCAAACCCAATGGGAGTATATCCTGAGCAACGAGCTCAAGGTAACTCTGACTGAACAGGTGAGTTGGACTAAAGGGTCTCAAAAGATCCGTTCTAAACTGAACTATTCTGTCATTCTGTGAATACAAGAGAACAATGTCTCCTCCCTCCCCTCCTCAAAACTAACTTGGAATGTTTTGATAAAGAAGGTGGTTTGGGAAAATTTCAACGGAAAATGTGGGATTCCTTCCTACTTTGCTTTGTGGCTTCAGAGAATCTTCGTGCTCTGGTGCTTCTCGAGTTCTAGTGTTGACAGGAGGAACCAGGTGCAGGCGACTGACTACACGGGCTGCCGTGCTGTGATGCAGAAAGCTCAGAGAACT
>VXAL01017405.1:9550-23655 GCA_013399475.1 Chauna torquata
CAAATGACCTATTAGACATGAACTATCATTTGCAAAACTACACTTATGAAAGCCATCTGTTTCCTTCTGCAAGCGTAATGATAAGCCGCAAGGTGGAGTCAGTGTAATGGCACACATTTACTGAAACTGCTTCCACTAAAAAAAAACTGTTTTCTTCAACTCCAAAACCAGAGTGTTGCTATATGTTATACTCTCACGCTTAAGTTCCCTGTATTTATAGTATGATTAATACTTACTTCTTTTAAAATGCAGCCGACCAGATACTTCCTTCCTTTGGTTTACAAATCCCTGCAAGACAATGAAATTTATTGTGTGGCGCAGGTTTAAATGGCTCTTCATAGGCCTTATCATCTTGCTGATTGTACTCTTGTTTGTAGCAGTACTCCTCTATTCATTGCCGGTAAGAATTTTTAAATGTTACTGTTGTTCAGCTGTGGTGTGCGGCTAGCTTTTGTAAGAGTCATCAGCAGCATACACTCCTTACCTCAGACAAGAGATTTTATCAACTCAGTTCTAGCAGGGAGATAGGGATTATATCCTTATACCTGTAAACAGTTCCAACTGATTTTTAATAAGAAAGAATTCAGAAGTATGTTAAGACTAAAGATAAAGCAAATGAGTGCTTTAGAAGTGTTAATAACCTATACAATTAAAATTGTGTCTGGATTTCATTCTAGTTTACTCTGAAATATCTTATTTATCTTTACTGTATTTTAACTGAAATTAGCATACCCTGAATGCATTCTGATGCAGTCTAGGATCTTAATTGTCTTTTAGTAAACTACACTGAAGTATTTCATATACATCTTTTCACTTGTATTGTTTTTCCCTCTCACTCCCACAGAACTACTTGTCAATGAAGATAGTGAAACCAATTTAAAGAAGAGTCTTTTCACCTCATCTTTTTAAATAGCAGTGAGGTTTTGCCTCAGGCTGTGGACCGAATTCAGCAAGGCTCTCCATGCTTTTTGTCTGCTAGTATTTTTGAACTGGAAAATAGATGAGAAGTAAGAATTTAACCAAGGTTAGCCAAGGTTCAAGGGGTCGTGACTGGTGTTTTAAAAAACAAACAAAAAAAGACCCTCACATTTCATGTATATTTCTTGACTTCAGTAGTATCTACACGTGGTAAGGTTTGGACTTTCCTTGCATTTTTTTTTTTTAATTTTAAAAAACGAGATTTTTCATAAAAATCACTCAGGAGACTGCCTGCTCTTGCTATCTCTATTTTTTAATGGATACTTCTTTTGAGAATTCATTTGTATTGGGTACACCTGAAACTTTGCATTTTAAACTAATGAAAAACAAGCACTACTTATAAATACATATGCCAAAGAAACCTCACAGTGCAATGAAAGATGGCTCAGATGTTTTTAGAAAAGGTTCCAGTATCATTTTGCTTGAAATTCTTAGCTATTGCACTGTAGACTTTACAACACTGTATGTATCTTAACAACAACTGCATGCACATAGAAATAAATACATTACTATACTGTTTACTTAGTGTAATGTAAAAATGGTTAAATGAACTAATCCACAAGTAAAATGCAAGTTTCCAGATATCTTTTCTATTGCAAAACTACAATGCATTAGGTATTGTATAGTGTCTGTCAGAGCATATAATGCCACTAATCTGGAGTTTACGGTATTTTATTATTGTCTTTACAGTGAAGAATAAGGAAATAGTTCTGCACAAAATTCTAATGGATTTCATCATTATTGAGAAAATTAATAAAGAAATGAAACTTTTTGAATAGGTTCGTTATACTCTTTGGATTTAGAGATGATCTTGAATCAGAACATAAGAGGATATGCAACCCAGATCAACCCTTGTTTGAAACATGATCTGCACATGGAAAGTATTTTATTTAGATTCCTTCTCCTCTCCCTAGTTACAGTAAAATAGAAAATAATCTGCACTAAAATCAGCTTTATAGTCTAGGATTCCACCTTGATTTTATGAAGGCTAGAGCAGAAGCATTCTCTGGTGCTTTAAATGTAGGAAATCTGCAGCAGAACCTGAAATCAATGTTCTGGATTATAGTAACACTCTTAACTGCTTCAAGACTCCTGCTGTCTTTAAAAAGATGGCAATTATAACTGCAAGAATTAATTAGTCCTGAAAAATCTGTCGTCTATTTAATGGCATGCTTACTTAATGCTTTTTTACAGCACTGTGACATAACCATGCACTTGTCAGGCAAAATAAATAAATGCTACTGAATTAATTCTGTAGAACAAGCTAGAGTAAAGGTATTACATGAATGTGAAGTCCTTTTGGCTAGATTGGAGTGGACAAGCAACAGTCATCCTGTCAAAAAGGTAACGCCCTTATTTTTTGGTTAAGAAGCTCTCAAGCATCTTGACCTACGAATGAGAGCTTAGAGCTGGAACTAATTACTATCCAGATGGATTGTCCCTTCACTAATGATCAAATAACACTCCAGAAATACCTGGCAATTGCATCAGCTAATGTTTGATCATCCACTATTGAAATCTCTCTGTCAGTGCCATAACTATGACAGGGTAAAAAATCACAGCAGCTGTATTTTCCAACAAGAAAGTGTGTTTGTTACTTGTAATGGTTGTCATTAGCCAAGCATTTAAAGGTATTTAAGAACAGCATTCCTCAGAAACCAATTATGAAATGGCGTAGAGATCTGCGCAAGCCTCTTCACCTAACATTTGAAAAGTGGTAGGTACTGCCCTTCTGAGTTCACTCTCTTCCAGCTGCCTCTTTGTGCAAGCATGCATAGGCTTGATAGTTTCACTACAATTACACAAATGTTACTTAAAAACGTAACTGAAAAATTTGAGAAGCCATTCTGTCTCCTAGGCTGTGCCAGTAACAAACAAAAGAAAACACATGTTCACAAGCAAGAAAATTTGAGTATTATCATTTACATACGCTAGTCAAAGTTGTAATCCCTAGTGCAGCTGCTGTGCATGACTCCAAAATACAGTAGCTTTTTACCTAGCTCAAACAGTAGCAAATATTTAGCCCTGTGTGGAAACAACTTTATGCCACTCTTGCTCTGACCTGGCTACTGGGATGTTCACTTTAGCCAGGACAGTTCTGTATTGCTCCAGTTGCCAGCAACTGAGGGAAACACCTTTTGAGGCCACAGAAAAAAAAGGCAGGATGTAGATGTAACCTAACATGCTTCCTTATAATAAGAAATGAATTAACCCTAGGAATTCCTCTTTCTGTGAGGTTGCTTTGCCTCAGCTAATAACCTGTCAAATATACGTCCATGATTTTTTGACTACTCCATAAAAACACAAGATTTTTGTGTAACTTTATTCTATACCACAACTAGGCATACTTCTGTAGTTGATCTTCAGCCTCAGTCTGTGGTTTGGCACATGACAGTCACAAGTCACACACTTTTCTGATAAATTTTTCCTTCAAGGCCTGGAACAAGTCTATGCCACAAGCTGTGCACTTCAAGTTTACAGCTCTTTAAAGCAGTTTGGGACATGCAGCCACCCAATCAAAAAAAAAATCAAATCCACCCTTTATCCAGGAAGTAAAGCAGATCAGGTCACTACAGATGCTCAACACTCGGGTTCTTCAGTCAGGGAAACAAAAAGAAAGAAACTTTTTTCTTTTTCACTTTAGCAATTACACAGGTACTGTCATCCAAAATATTTTGGGCTATGTCCACTTCAGGGACACTCCTGTCACAAGTCCTTAGTACACAGACTCTTTGTTCCACAGAGATTATTATCTGGGTCCAAACCCAGAATGAATTCTCCATTTTGGAAAAATAAAACCTATTTGATGAGGCTGCTTTCTCTGCACCTGAGCGTCCTTAAAACATTAAGATGCTAACTGGCTGAAACAGTGTGGGAAATGCTAAAGCTAGACAGAAAATGCTTTTAACAAAACTAGCCAAATAAAAGCAGTATCTCACTTGCCAGCAATACATCAGAGTCCTTCTGGCTCTGACACTGTGTATGTTCAAAAAGCAGCAGCTGCACCCTTTGTATGTTCAGCTTTGCAAGACATGCTGTTTCTTATCGGATGCCCTTCAAATGATGGTAAATGCTTTCTGTAGTCACCCCAAGCCCTGACTACTGGAATGGTCTGTAAGAAGGTTAACAGCTACTGTCATGTACTTTACAACTACACAGATTATACAAGAAAGAATTATCATGTAGCTTAAGAAGAAAAAATTTGCACCAAAACCATCTCAAGGTAAGGTAAAGAAGGAGTAAACTCACCAACACCCACAAGCTGTTCTTGCATTTCTTCGACCAACCACAAGATGACATCCCAAGTCCCATGTGTTTGTGAAGTCTTTCCAGTGCTTGTGTTTCACTCCTATCCTAAATACAGTTCGCATCTGAACAATAACATTATTTAACAGTTAAGGGAAAACACAGTCCCATCAAAGTCCATTGCTTCTAAGTGTATTTGGCAAGCACAGCTGTAAAAGCCTTTGGGACTTACCAATTCTACATATATACACAAATAAAAAGTGATTCAAAGTGAAAGTCTGATCCCCACTGACTCTAGTGCTGGAACACCACAAGTTTCCACTCCGTGCCAGTAGATGCCTAATTATCTATGAGCAACTTGAAAGCAGTAGCAAATAGTGAGACTGCAGCATTCAGTGCTGAATCTTGCAAATGTTGTCTTAGCTACTAAACAGCACACGGGGTTTTTACACAGTGCTTTCCACTACTCAGAGCTGTGTGTGAAGAAAGCTGTCACGTATATAGACAGGGAACTGAATTAGAGAAGTAAATGCTCTAAAGAAGGAAAACTGGAAAGTTCTCTAAAAATTCATACGCAAAAAAAGAAAAGGGAATAGACAGTATGTCTGCTGAGTCCAGCAGTGCTCTGACCACAAAGCTACCCTTCAGAAAAGTGTCTCTTTTGCAACCTTTGCTGTGGCTAACAGGTGAAATCCATTGACAAGGGCAAGGTGAAGAACACCGACGGGAAAATGCATACTTCCTTGAAGCCACCAAAAAGCTCTGAATACACTATAATTGCTTATGAAAGACTCCAGGGCAGTTCTATTCCTTTCCTAGTCCTCACAGATGCCAGGACTGGCAGCAAAAAGCACTGGGACATTCAGAATGCTGCAGGAGGTACACAGACGCCCTGAAGAGAGCAGTGGGACCACCAGCCACCTGAAAGGGATCCACAAGTGCCAGCACAGAGGAGCAAGGCATCCACTGACTTCCTTTAGGGGAGCTACTTGGTCATGAGTGAGGGACAATGAGCCTGTAGCATCTTACATCTCACAGCTCAGAGCTACAGCAAGGTGCCGGCATCCATTTGGGATCCACAGACCAAACCACCTCTCCTCCATTCTTTTCTGCAGCAGTGCTCCTACCACAACAGCGGTGCTGGAGCGTGCTGCCACCAACACCGCACCAGTAAGGGCACGCTCAGCCAGGTAGCAGATTCAGGTTTAAACCTTTCAGACAGAGAAGTGAACCGAACCTGCACAGGCCTCCTCTCAGACTGCCTCAAGCACAGGCCTTCAGAGATACTGAGTCTTTTGGCCACGACAAGGCTTAGGTGCCAAGCTGCTCAGCTGTAAGAAGACACAGACACTTCCAGAAAGGAAGAGATGCAGAACTAGTAGTGACCGGGGAGTTCATCTAAACCTTAAGTGCAACTGCTTAATGGAAGGCAGTAATGGAACAATTACAGATGTGCACCTAAGCACCTTAACTCCCATCAGTACCTCCTTGAACAGCTATGTCCTCTATTGGATCTGCCAGAGAGAGCAGCTCAGTATGAAACAGCAGTTAAGGCAACAAAGTTGTAGCCATCATCAAACAGAGAACAATGATTAAGCCAATGTCATATATGTTACAATGTTGTTCTATCAATCATAATTAGCTCATGTTCAAACTTCGTATTTGATTTTGTCACAGGTCTCAAAAAAAGTTACATTATAAATGAATAAAGATTCAAATATGGATAATGAAAGTAATCAATAAGGCCTCCTGAACAAGAAAAGAGGTCAGCACTAGCCTGAAAAGTGACAGAGTAACAAGGAAATATCATATCTACAGTAATATACAGAGAGGTAGACAGCATATAAATCAGATGCTTTTATTAAAACCATGCTTGTGCACACATGAAGACTCTCTCTTCCCCCTCAAAACCTTCAACTAAAAAAGCAAAAAAATTTACGAAAGGTTAGAGGAGACGTTTTAGCACAGATTTTAGCTAACAGTTGGAACACACTGTCAGACCATATTACTCGATAAGAACAGAGAAAAGCTGCAATACCTCCCTGCATTTACATATTCAGACAACACTACAAAATAAACAAGCTCTTACACTTCACTGCGTCCCATGCTTACTGGCAGGAATCCCCAGGAAGGCATTCAACTCAGCACTGTGCAGTTGGGAGCACCAGTATACACTCTCAGCTGAGACATGTCCTTGCAGAATTCCCAGGCTTTCTTGCCTCTTTCTTACTACTCAGGTTATCAGATAAAATACCATGAAGACGCAATTAATGAAACTCTCTAAAGATCATGGATCAGCTTCAGAGTCACCATTGCAGTGGGGCCACAGCCTCACAATACATTGGCACTGGTGGCATTACTATTTATTCCTATTCACTACCATGCCCTCAACCAACAAAATCAGATTTAGAACAAAAGGAAGGAACACCAACTTCTTCCTAGATCCTTTCTGAATTTTTTTTAGTGTGGGACTATTCTCTTACTTGCTTCAAACCATAGTACTACAGAGTGTTGACACAAGTCACTGAGTGCAGAATAATATCTTAAGCTGGTTTAGGCACCAAACAAGATATTCTCAAACCAAGTACTCAGTTAGCAAGTGCCCTTGCCCCAAAGCTCTGTTTCAGGACTGCTGGCAGACTCGGGGGACAAGAATACATCCACCAGATAGGAATACCTTCAGAAGAATTTCTTTACTCATAGGAGGACAAATATCATGGGGAAAACAAAAATAAAATTAAATAACAAAAAATTACTGAGCCACCAGTCCACATATATGCCAGAAATCAGGACGGACCTTGCAAGCACGACAACTAAGCAGTCAAGATGAAGAACCCCTTAAGATATTCAACATGTACTCTAAATGTAAAAGACAGATATTAGTGTATGCTAACACAATGAAAGCTCCTGTTTGTAGCAAATCCTTAGACATCACTATCTGGGAGAAAAGCATCAGGGCTTCTGCAGCAAAATTTCAGATTTCCCAACTCTCCTTTCCCTGATTTCAAGGGGAGAAGCTTTGCAGAAGTATTTTGTATATGAATCAGCTCTCCTGGATACATGATGCCTGTGTCTTAATTAACATAGTTAACAAACGTTTTCTTCAGACAGCTGGCTGAGAACCGATAGCAGTTAATCAGTGCCTTCACTTCAGCCCAATGCTCTTACTTCTAGGGTGTAAGAAACACACACTGGACTCAGCACCTCTGGGAACTCTAGCTATTAGCTCCTACTCTAATCTCTGACACTCTCTGGCCTGTCACAGATCAACTTCAGCAGGCTTTTTCCAGAGCTAAGAGTCCCCATTTCGGAGTAGGAGGCAGCCAATTAAATTTCTAAAACTAAACCTGCCCACATGAGATCCACCTAGCCCAAAACATATACACTGTACCACGTAATCCATCATCCAAAAGCCTGCACAGTGTACCACCTACTGCTAGGAAATTAAGAAAGAAAGAAAGACTGGAACAAGTATCTATAGAACAAACAAAAGAACTGGAACACCTAGTCAGATGTCCATCCTGGTGTTGCCATACAGAGGCTCTGTTACTGGGGACCTGTTCTAGCTTTTGGTTCTGTTTCTTGCCTTAAAAATTCCTGAAACGAAATGGTGATGGTCCCACTGTGCTGTGAGTTTAAACACACATGCACAAAAAAAGTAGACAGGTAGAAGCAACTGGGTCTGAGAAAGGATTTATTTGATTCACTTCAATTGCACAAGTATATGTGCTGCGTGTGTTTTTAATTAGAAATCAGATGTCTCTTACTCAACTTGCTCTGATCCATGCTGTGCAACTTAAACCCTGCCAATGAATCTGAATAGTCAAACAAACCTGCGTCCCTCCCCAGACATCCACCATTCACATTAAATAAAGCACGTAACAATGGAGGGAAAATAGACCTGAAAAGAGCTTATTTCCAAATGTAAAGGTCTAACCTGAGGATAGCTATTTTCATGTAAATCTGAATTCTTCTTGCCCATATACGTAGACCAAGAATTATCTGTTCACTTAACACTCTAAGCTTCTCTTATGCGATTAACCGGGAGGAGCGAATTAAAGGAAAATGGAATGGAAATCCCCCAAAGCAATAAAAAAGAGATGTAGCTCCCTTGCTCCCAAACTAGCAAAGGCCCCAAAAGCAAATTTCTGCATTCAGGGCAATCGAGAGAGGAAAAAATGGGTTGAGATCCCAAATCCATCTTGCACAGAAAAAGTTAGGCCATCCTGGCAAAATATTGGAGAGTTCTGCTATTAGCATCAGCCCAAACTACTGATCTGCTCTTTGTCCCTTTTGGAACACAAAACGTCTGCAATGCAGTCAGCCTTACCTTTGCAAAGCTCAGACAGTAGAGATGCTGGGTTTCTGGTGAGACAATTACCTTTAAAACACCTTCCCACAGCAGTTGTTCAGCATCTGGCTACCTGCTCCACAAGATCTCAACTATATTGCACATATCCACTGCTGCATGTCACTACTACCCCAAAAGCTGAGTTTCCAGTTTGGAAACTGGAATTCCCAAATTTCACCTCCCGTATTTTTTGGTCTGAATGCAATGAAAAAAGAAAACAATCACAAATTGCTGTGAAAATTTGGTTTAAAAGGAATTAAAAAGGGGGAAAGAAAAAAAAAATCCATTGCCCATCTGTGAAAATAACATACACATTAGTTTTATCAAGAGTACCAATTTCAATGAAAAGCTGCAAAAAGCTACCAGAATTGCCTGAGGCAGAAGTAGCTTACATCTCAACTGGGCAGAGTAACCTACAAGCCCCATGTGGTGCTGGAGCTGTACAAGCTCTCAGGGTTACAGGCCAGGCTGTAATAGCACCTTGTCCCTTTATCTGCAAAAAATGAACACACCCACACTACCTCAACTGAAATTTCATGCTCAATGAACTTATGTTTTATTATGCATAATCCTTCTAAAATGAAGAAATTACACTGACCCTGCTTAGTTGATTCAGAAACGGTCTCTACTGGTGGCTCCAACCAAGTACACTATTCCAGGCCTTGGACAAAGTAGAAACTGTTTCTATTAATCCATATAGGCAAGGCCAGGCCATGACAAGCTACCAGTTTAAGTACTAGTCCTATTTTTTTTTTAATTATTTACTTATTTCTTAACTGTGCATGAGTATGTCCAGGATCATGGCAGGAAAAATTTTCAAGAGTATGGATATAAAAGATCTGACTCACACTATTGCCGACCCTATAAAATCTGCAAGGATTAAACTAGTTACTCTAATTTTAACCAGAAAATCACCTGGGTCTTAGGAGAATGAGATGAAACACTGGTCAGAACACCCTGAACTGGTCTACTCTAACACTTCCTGTACTACTCCAGTCATAAGAGAACAGTGAAAAATCATATGGAAATAGGTGGCAGACACAACACCATAGAATGAACTCTGATGCGGAAGCCAAGTGCTTCCACACCAGCTCCAGAGATCTTGATGAACTGTAGTCTTATTGGGTTGGCATTTTTCAAATAAGCCATTTGTACATTTCTTTCATCTTTCTCTGCATTAAATAAGCAAGAGAATGAGTAATAGGGAAGGAATCAAAAGAAGAGGAGACAAAAATTAGCAGTGTATTGAATTATGGCATATGAGCCATTGCCTTGTAAAAATGTGGATGGATGCTTTACAGAATTTTCATACTTTGTGATGTCACTAAGAAAATATATTATGAAAAAGGCCAATGATTTACATTTCCAGGAGAAAAAAAGCATTAGAAAATAGTGATCTGGTAAAAATAACATTTATCAGTGAACATGACTGCTTCTGTGGATAGCTATCACAGGACTCTTTTTCAAAAATCTCCTTTTCCAAAAATCTACATTACTCATCCATGACTGTAAAACAAGAAAGATCACAGCACACCAAGTTTCTCACAAATGGAACACCACTTTGACAGTTACGCCAAGAAGGAACCTGTCTGCTCTTTACATGCAGTGCATTTCTCATTGCAAAGCAGATCTGCCTGCACAGATGTCTGTATCTTCTCAGTTACCGCTTTCATTGTGGATAAGCAGCTATTAACCATACCTGACAGTCAAAAATAAACCCCCAAACCTAAAATTTCACTTGTGTTGTTTAGTTTCTTCAGGTAAGTACATCTCTCTGGAAGATTCATGAATGACTTAAAGATGAATATTTTTAACCAATTCCAGAGCAGAATGGTATGTCTCAAGGAAATTTCATTCTAGGCTCATTTGCACTCAAATTCACTGGGTCACTATCCCAATATCAAACATTCAAACACTTCATATTCAAATATTTTAGCTTTTTGTTCCCAGGGCTTCTCCACCTAGGAACACAGTTCCTTTGGTCTGAAAGACTGGATCATTGGATTTGGTTTTATTTTTATCAGTCAGGTCTTCTCTTATGGTCCAGATACCTCAAGATACAACCCTTAATCAATTCCTTGCTGTTTAAAATCCAGTCACCATCCTGTTTGCATTATGTGTGGTAAACCTCCACTGAGCTCAGCCTGCATACAGTAAACAGGGTCTGAACTCTAATTAGCACAGAAAACAGTGTGATACTTACTAGCATTTATTACAGCACTTAAGCAAGTATTCCTCTCAGGGGATAGATTACTCAGGCTGTGGATTCATAAGCTCCTATCTTCACTCAGAAAAACTTGGCTGCAGCCTCAGCCCTTGAGCATGTCACGCAGAGTGCATACTTCACTAAGCTTGGAGGAACCTGGGAAAACCTTACAAATGGTTGTACATGGCAAGCAATGGTTCATCTGCTAATTTTTGTTAAAACACAAAAGTTATCTATGATTACTGTTAAATGCACAGTGTCCTCCCTGCACTACTCTGGAAGTTAGCAAGCTAACAGCAATTCCATTTTGCCATGAGTGGAAGGAAAGGCAAGCATCATTATTAGACTGTGCTACATGCTCTGCTAACAACTGTAGGTTTGATCTAGCTGTCAGTGGAAATGGCTAAGACCCTCCCAGACAGCACTAATAAATGCTTTGATATGCATATTTTAAAATAGTATCTCCAGACTATAAAAACAGTTTATCAAATGAAATATACTCTACTTAAAAATTCCATTATATGCATTTCAAGGGAAAGAAATTTCATTGCTGCAAATACACTACTAAAATGTTTCTGAAGTACAAACACCTTGTCCCCAGTTCTTTCAGAAATTGCAAACAAATAATTAGCCCTTCTGAACTCAACAGTCTTGTAGCCTGTACCTAATGCGATGTTACTAATGCATTTATAAACACCGGGCTCCAAAGCCAACAGTGAGATATTCCATCTCAATTTAGATCTCTCATTAACTTCACCACCCTGACCAACATGCTGTCACTGGCAGAGTGTTTGACAATTTACATTACCTGCAGACATGAGTTCGTGTCAATTCAATTAAGAAAGATTAATTCCAGAACTGACAATGCATAAATATTTTTAAATTACACCTGGCCTTGTTGGCAGTGCTTACTCCAAGACTGACTTCAGAAGAGAGAACATGTCTTTAGCCTCCTGGGCAGAAAGGCAAACCAGGAAGAAGGTGAAAGAAAGAATTTATTATGAATTCAGTATTCCATTATACTGTCCCAGTCTATCCTTTTTTAATCCTCTCCGNATCTCTTGCTGCCTGTTAAAGAACGAAAGGAAACAGGAAAGATTTGATCCAAACAGCCACTGCCAGAAAACTGTCAGAAGACATGTTTATGATCATCACTTGCTGACTGGTTTAGGTCTAAATTTGTACACATTATTGCTTTGGAGGCACTCAGATACCACGGTGATAGACACCATATGAGAATGTAGATAGATAACATTTGACATTTATCTTCACGAACAAAGATCTGGGTAACTCCCCACTGATTGCACTTCTGATGAGTGAAGATAAATGTCACATCAGACTAAGCCATCTCATATTCTAGTGAAACACTCTTACTCTTGGCTCCGGTATGTAATAATGATATCTAGCTTCAGTGCATATGAACATGCTTTATTAGCTAAGTATCAAGCACAGGGTGATAAAATGATTTGCTCACTGTTGTCAAATAGGTCAGGAACCAGAGGAGCCGGATTTCTTAAATTCTGATCCAAGGTTTAATCCACCAGAACAAACTTTCTCTGAGATTTCAATGTAACAATTAAAGAGTCATTGCCTGAAAAGAGCATTTAGAAAAGCAAAAACTCTCTACTGCTATAGCCAAACCAGTGCCATACCCAAATAAATAAATTCTGTTGAGAAAGAGCGCAGCCCTGAGCCATATCTTTGTGCTAAATTATGCTGAACTCTGCAGATGCACCAACTTCAATGATACTAACTTGACTGATACTGAAGAAGGCAGACGTGTCCTTAGTCAGTACAACAGAGGGTGGGAATCTCTACTAAGACAGCCTAGGAATACAAGAGGGAGCGAGCATTCAGCCAGCAACGGCAAAGCCATGGAGAGCTAACATGTTCCCACTGTTTTTAAGAGCATGGCTGGCCCCATCAGCTGCTTCTTCTGTCCTATTGAGTGAGTTTGGTATTATGGTTAAAAAGGAAAAAAAAGAAATCATGGAATCCGTAATCACCTGTCATAAACATTCAAGATTATGATGCTCAGACAAGACTTTTCTTACTTTCAGGCACCCACTGTAGAAAAGATGGATTGAGTGGCCTGCAAGGTACCTTAAGCTCTTCAAAGATGAATGCTTCTGTTGCTTAAGCTAGCCAGTATGAGACGGCATGAAAAAAAATAGACAAATATAGGAGAAAAAAAAAAAAACAGAAGGCAATAATGTATTTCAAATCTCACCTAAGGTATAGGTTTGAGCAGATCTCAAAACACTGGCCCAATTCAGAGTTTTAGCTTGGTTTCCTAAGAAAAGAAGGCTTATGCTACTATATTTTCTTTGTCCATCTCTCTTGTCAGTCCTTTCATAAGAAGGCCTGAAGCTGCTGGCCAGGTCCCATCTCACACACACAAGGCTTCTAGATGACCAACAGCATATAAGAAAATTCAGGATGGATCCAATAAAAGCTGGAAGCACTTTCTTGGTGGACAATGCAGAAACTAACTTTTACATACGTGGCTATAGTGTATTATTAGGTGTCTTTATTCTCTACGAAGTGTATGGACTGAGTGAAATGACACAAAAGGAAAGCCAAAGTAGGCAGCACATGGAGCAACCCACACCTGACCAACAGAGGAGCACTCAGGCCATGTGTATCTGAAATTCACACTCTGCAGGGCTTCTCTTTCTTCACACACCTGTGTGTGAAGAAACACAGTACACTGTGGGTACAGTGTGTGACATCAAGACTGATGCTTAGCCCACTCAATATGGAATTTTAGCCCTCAAGGACTGTTATTCCTTTTTTCCAATGATTATCTTTTGTAAAGAGGGTGCTGGTTTTGTCTGGTTTTAATTATTATTTTATTTTTAAATCATGGATTGTACTTGCAAGAGTCTTAATTGTTCGCCACTACTGTTATCACAAGGTATCTGAACAACACTTTTCCAGATTCTGTCAAGAGCTTTCAGTTCCAGTTGGATTTTTTTTTTTTTTTCAAAGGCTGATAATTTTTAAGATGTGCCAGGAAAAACGAAATGTTTCTAAGACTAAACCTTTTTCGAGTCACTTTGGCATTAAAAGTCCAAACGGATGCACCAAAACAAACAAACAAAAAAACAAGGCTTTTTTTCCATGTTTTAACAAGGCCAAGTGCCAGGTCCTGCACTTGGGGCGCAACAGCCCCATGCAGCGCTACAGGCTGGGGGAAGAGTGGCTGGAAAGCTGCCCGGCAGAAAGGGACCTGGGGTTACTGGTCGATAGCCGGCTGAATATGAGCCAGCAGTGTGCTCAGGTGGCCAAGAAAGCCAACAGCATCCTGGCTTGTATCAGAAA
>VXAL01017406.1:5581-45377 GCA_013399475.1 Chauna torquata
AACTGCCGTGTCTATAAGATAAAATGACCTAAAGGAAGAAGGCAGGTAAATATTGTCCTTGTTCATCAGCTGACTTAAACACCCTAGTTTGCCACTTGCTGAATACAATGAGGGGAACCTCATTGAAATGCACGGTTTGATGGTTATAACTCAGTGGAAACTGTGGTCTGTGTTTGGCTGAAGGTAAATAATCCATACTAGTAGGTACAANGCATATTAGAAATATATTTTGCGTGCAGGGGTAGTGATGTGGCAGAGCTTCCTTTCTTCATGGAGACACATCACCTCTGCTTCTCACTGAGAATGTTATAGTAGCCTCGGCAGCCGCCAGGATGCTGCGTTACTGCTGAGATAGTTCTAGTTTAGCTTACATGAACAACAGATTTGGGCGTAACTTCTCAAGATTTATTGCTTATACTTGGCTCACACTTTCATGCTTTACTTCCAGTCTTTGAGAGTTAAAAGACTGTCATTNAAATATTGGTTTTCACTGGATAAAAAAAGAAAGAAAGAAAACAAACAAAACAGAAAGCTGAGAGCCTGATTTAATCCTAAGAGCTAAGGCCACAAACACAGGCCTCTACTGTCAAAGACTTAATCAGAGCCAGCAGCTGGCCAGGAAGCTTTAATTTAGTACATGCATTTTCTGATAATCACTTGTTGAAAAATTCATTTCTATGGGTGGTCTGTTGCACTGTGAAGCTGACATATTGCTTGTTGTTTTTTTTTTTCTTTCATCAAAATGATGCAAGTCTTCTCACCGCTTATAGCAACATTACAGTTTGACATAGTGTCACAAGCATGTATTAGGCCTGTGTGAGAAGCCCTTAAAGGGTGAAGCCTTGCCTCTCCCTGCGTGGCAGGGAGAATATTTGCATATGTCTTTGGCAGGTCGCTGTTTGTTTGGAAATAAGTCTTTTCCATATTGCATTTAGTTCTAGATTCCTTTCTCCATATCCAGATATCTTCATTACAGGATTTAGTAGTTTTTATTTTGTAAGCTTTAAATACTGGTACTGTGCTTTTGAAAGAAAGCAATACTAAGTTGACTGCATATTACTTGTACTGTATTACATTCCCACTCCAAAAGAAAAAGGAGTTCAAAGAAAAGGCTCTAAACTTACCATTCTGCCAAGATATTAATCTTCTTCTGATTGCTGAAGGGTGCCAAATATCAAACTGGCAGATTGTCTTAGGGCTTGTTTTTTTTTTTTTGAAGGTGAAGATAAAGAGGAAAATTTGAGTCTAAAATGTGTTTTGTAATCATAAACTGTGTAGTATGTTTTTAAAGTATTTAAAGATGCCAATCCAACTCAAACCTCAACGTGCATCTGATTTTTATGAGCTCTGTTGGTTCTATTAGATCTACTCATCAAGCTGATTAATTTCATGCTTATTTTCCTGGCTTTGTATTTCCAAATTCAACTATTCAGTCTGGAAAACAGCTTATACTTAACATGTGTTTTTAACTGCAGTGGGGGGAAGGTACGTGCAAACTTTTTTCCAATGTGCACTTCAGTCATGTTTTCAGTTTTCTGTGAGTAGAAACTCACTTTTTAAGGAAAGCTGAGATTCTCATGAATGCAGGAGCTGGAAATTGAAAAGAATACTTTGAAACTTGAGATTAAATCCTGATATTTTAACAGCATTGCTGCTCTGGCTCTGCTTTGCTACTCTTCCTCAGTTTTTTCTCACCCTTGGAGAAAAAAATATATAACTTCTTCATATCCATTTATCTTTTCTATCTGTTCAGACAGCTACAAGCTTGTCAATTATGTCCAGTGATGCTGGTGGTGTTCTTTATGCAAGTATCTTCTCAATAGGAGTTAGGAGACTTACTGAAATGCCATCAGATGACAAAAACTTTGAATGTGGCTTCTTTCTCGCTTAAACTGCTGGGAATCAGAGGAATCTCCATAAAGGTTAGCTGAGTACAGCTCCTGTTTGTGAGAGCAGAAATAGGTCTAAAGTAGGGCATGGCTACCACACACGTTATAGGCACATCACCATGATCCTCAAACTAGTGCAGCCATAGAGGTGTTCAGACCTAACATTTCTCCAGTTTCACAGGCTAACTTTGAAGTGACTCCACGAATTAAGCTGTTCTGTAATTCCTAAGGGTTCCTTAACCTGTTTCTGATAAAGTTTATCTGAAAAGTGCTTTAAAAGTTTCTCTCAATAACCAACTCTGAACTCAGTCACCACGCTTGAAATGTTACTTTGACTAACTTCTATAAATTCGGTGGTTTGAAACGAACTCAGAGAGGACAACATCTTCTGTTATGAGCATGGAAAATTTCTTTATACCTGTTTTACAGTTCTCATCTGTTTGTTTTTAAGTCAGGACAGCGTGAAACCTTAAAAATAAACAAAGAAGAGAATAAAATTCCACCACTTAAAAATCAACCTTAAAATGGTAAACACTGTTAAACTTAGCTAAGAATAATCAGTTAGGAAAATAATTTGTGGTTTAAACAAAAATAAACCCCTGATCCTATCAATAAACACATGCTTAATTTTATGCTTGCTTGGATTTTTATGGGGTTGCTGTTCCAAGTGAGACTGGACAAGTTGAAGGACAAGTTCTAGACTGCTTCAGCAGAAAGGTGGTCTACAGGACAAGATAAAGGCTTCCAGAGCTAGAAACAAATTTGAACAATAAGAAGAGTATTTGAACTGTTTTTCTGTCCAACTGATACATCCCAGCATGAGCAATATCAAGCCTGTTTTTTAAGTATGGCATATACAGCCTTTCATACTGAAATGATTTTAAACTAAACATAAGGACTGCCAAACTGAGAATATCACCTGAGTGTAAAGGCAGAGAAGTTGGAATTACGGCTAAGGAGGAACACTGTGGCATGTGCACACAAAAACCGTGTTGGCAGGAAATAGTCAATCAGGAAAAAAAAAAAAACAGGTGGCCAAATATTTTCTTAGGAAGAAGTTGGCAGGAAATCTCTGTTGTATAAAAAAAAGCAGTACAAATAAGGTGGAAAAGCTTACTTTAGTGCTTCCTTTTTTTTTTTTTTTCCCACCCTTGAGAAAGAGAACAGTTATCAACATTTTGATTTACTTTAGAAACAGGCAGCCTGGCTGGCAGCCATAGGTAACCCTGCTGTGAAAACATTTCTGTGGCTGATACTAACACTTTATTGTAGCCATCACCATCCAGCAAGAAGCACTCTATAGAAGGTTAACACAGTAACTGTATTATTACTGGCATGTTTCAGTTATTTTAAACACTTTTTTCCTGAAACAAATATATAAAGCAAACATGTTTTCTGTAACATATAAAATAAACAAATGAATATAGATAATACAAATAAAAGAAGCAAGCCATATTGCAAAGCCTTAGAATAAAGAAAAACAAATAATGTAAAAAAACTGCAGGAAAACTAATTGTAAGAAACGTCATCAGTAGTCTTAAGTCTAGATTTCTCTGTTTTTACGTATTGTTGTGCTAAACCCAGGTGTTCAGTATTGCTTCCGTTTGCTCCTCCATTGTCTGGTACCCTGTACAGTTCATCATCTTGCCTTGGACCTCTGCATGGTACTTCAGTGGACTTCGGGTTTTATGACCAATGTCAATATTCCTTTAGAAACTTAGGGTTTTTTTATCGCTTGCTCTAATTCTTTCCCCCAACTGGTAAATTTATTGGGATGTAAACTTACTGGGGTATATGTTTATTCATATAGTCTTTTTAAGCCAACTGAATTCTCCCAGAAAGGAGAACATTGCACTCTTCTATAATTACGAACTGTACCCAGAGGTCATCGTCTTCCAAACTAGAATTTTCTTCTTTTGGTTTATTCATGTTCCAGACAGATTCCTTTGTCTTCATGAACAATATACTCCAACATAACTTCTAATTACTACTTTCACAAGGCCCTAGAATGGATCAACATCCTCTTCACTGTAACCGTTAACTGAAAAACATTTGGCTAGGTTACCTTAAGGAAAGTAACAAGGTGGAGTTTTTTGCTAATAAAAAATCTCTTCCATCTCTTTTATGGAGAATCCTTGGTAGAATTCTTCTCAGCACTAGAAATACGGAGACCAGATCATAGTACAACCTTGCAGCTTCACAACCATGTGGTATGCCATATCACAAGTACGCAGGTTAAATATAAATCACATTTATACTGGCAAATATCTTACCAGAATAAGTTATGATAACTAATGTAGCAGTTAATGGAAGTTAGTCTTGTTATTTTTTTCATCAGATATTCCTTATTTCCCCTTGAAAGACATGCAAGTATAGTAGGACAAAGTGAGTTAAGTGAATTTCATAAATTAAATTAATCTCATAGCTGATATATTTTCCAAATATTTAAGTGAGTTTTCTAAGTGTGTTCTACGGTTGTACTGGTTATGGGTCTGACATAAAAAATACTTGCAGAATTTCAGATTGTGACATGTAACTTAAATTTCCTTCTTGGCTAGTAATACAAGCACTGTTGTGCTGTTGGTGGATACTGCAAGTTATGTAGGGGTAAACTTGCGAGATGCAGAAGGTTAAGCTGTAGTTTCAAGTTTTGCCTCCTCTGGCCTGGGAGGTAACTTGTGTGTGGAGAGGTAAGGGGGCATCCAAAACATCTACTGTGGTCCAATTTCACTGGGGATACACAACCTCCCTCCGAGCACATAACACTGTCTGCATCCCCTAAATGGGATTTAGACTGTAACTTTCCAACAGGCTTCAGGGCAAACAGTAGCTGTGTAACCCCCTAGCACAGTGTCTCTGGTTCCCTCCTTCATGCAGCTGTGAAACAGTCTGCAGCTGCTGTGTCACTGAGAGACAGGAGCTTTCTCCACACCAGCCTGCCTGTGCTCCCACAGCCCCTCACTGGAGTCGCAGTGTTGGAGCCTCTCTCTCCACATTGCCATGTCAGAGGGAGGGTGAAGAATATCACCCCTCTAGAGGCTGCTCTCCTTGCTGAGTTGCAACCTGCAGTAGAAGAGACCCAGATAACTTGGCATCCCTTTCTAAGTCACTGTGTAGACTGTAACACAGTTTGAAAAGGTGACTCCAGTGATTTAGTAGACCTGATCTAAAAATGCAAATCAAAATTTCTTGATGCAGACATGTGCATGAGTATCTACGGCCAGGCACCTAGTCCTATTTTACAAGAAAAATGAAGAAATGATGTGATATCCCTGCTGCCCTGAGGAAAAAAATGTTATGGACATGTTATAATCCCTTGAATCGAGATGAGTCTATCCTGGAAACATTAGCACAGTTCCAAAAGAGGCGTCATCTTAGGTAACAGTGGTTTCTTTCCAAGACGCTTGTTCATCTGAGTAGAGTTGCTTTTTGCCAGTGATTCAGATTAATGTCGCAAAGTCTGGAAGAACTTGCAGTCCTGACACAGGGCAACTGTGTTAATGTTGCTTTACCCTTGGTTGTTTTGGGCAAGGCAGCTCTCATACTCATTGGTATCACCAAGTTTTAGGCCAAAGTGTCACAGGGATGATACTATTTTTTTTATAAAATAGGAATAGAGGTTATGTCATGCAGTGAGTGTTCTGCTGGTGAGTTTAGTATTATTTCATTCTTCTTCCTTAACATGTTCCTGGTACTATACTCATATTTTAATGTAAATTAGAATAAATTAGTGGAAACTGATTTGTGATTTAAAGCAGCTGAGGTCTCCCTCAGTGACACAGATCCTGTTCTCTTCAGAGACAGCAGGATCAAATCTTTCAGAAACATGCAGCATATTTCAGTAAGTACACATTATATAACTAGTCCCACATTTCTTTCTCGTTTTAGTATCCCAGTGTTACGAAAATTATGTCCCCATTAATCATTATAGCTGCTCATCTTTTTATGTTAAAATAAATTATCCTCTGCTGCCCTTCCTGCACAGGAACATATTTAAATGAAAACAAGTATATACATGATTGGTTCAGGGAAGGGAGTGTCAGCTAATGGGGGCTTTGTTACTGCAAAGGTATGAAACCAGGATTTGTGTCTGTACTCAGTGGATTGCAATGCTGTGTGGTAGTGTCACTTGCCAAATAAGATTTGCACTTTAGCACATGCGTAGCTTCTTTGAATGTCAATGGAAACTGCATGTATTCATTGTACGAAGACCTGCAGTCAAGTCTTAAGTAATACTGAATCCTACAGCCTATCATATCATATTTACTTCTGAAAATACTTTGGCTGGAAAAGCAGTACTTTCTGGAAAGCAGCTATACAACTGACAAAAAAAGCAGGCCTCTAAACTCCTATTTAACATTGTCACTGACTTTATTGAGACTGTTTCCAGAAAGCATTTAAAATCTAGATATCTGAAATTGTGTATGCAGCACCATATTCAGGCTACAAAACAGCAGGCTGCTTTTAAGACATGATGGGCATTTATGCATTTTATTGTTTTCAGGCCTCAGCGCTTCTGAAAAGTAAAGTCATTTTTATTTATAAGCTTTGAACATGGATTTAGTGACTTAACTTATCCAAGACTGTAAATATAGAGGCTAGGTTATTTTTAGACTTCACAATGCAATACTGGGCAAAAGGACTTTTGAAGCAGAGATTACTGGTTACAAAACCACAAACATAGACCAGTGTTTTTCAGTAACTGTCAATTCACCTTTCTTTTTATTCAGGATGTGACATTAATTGGGAAAACTGAAATAACAAGTTAAAGGCTGCTTAAAAGCTGCTTGTAGATGGTCCTCAGGGAACTGAATCTATATCCAGAGGTCAGTTTTCTCCAATGAACAGATCTGAGGAATATTCACTCTTAGGACAGAGTGAATTTTCTTTTAAAGTAAGAAATGAGTTTGGGATTAATTGTACATGGAAAATGAATTTCTTATTTGACCTCAAAAGAGACATGAATTTCTATGAATTTACATTGTTCTTGTGGAAGAGCACATTTTATATTTTGGAAAATATATATACAATACAAAAAAAGACTAGAAGTTTTAGGGCAAAGTAGGTTAATTTCATTCAGACAACAAAGTGCTTAAGAATCAAACTTTTCTGCTGACCTCTTGAATATTACAGTAAAAAATGAAATCATTATTTAGTGGAGGTAGCAGAAACTAAGAAGTCATCTAAATAAACTTTCTGGTCATCTTCAGCTGACGGTCACGTGACCAGAGCAAGTTACATTCCTTTTACAACCATGCAGTATCTGCTGACGTTATAGGTATTAAATGTCAGTTAACATCCAGGCTTGTGAAGCAGGCATACCTGGATGTGTTTTAAATGCTTTTTAGCTTTTAAAAAGTAGAGATTATTTGTTTAATAGACACTATTTGTTTAACAGCAGAATGACTATTTACTGGTAAGGTGGCACTTCTAAAGCTCTAAGTCTACCCCTGACATTTGTGAAGGTTCTTCCTTCCCAAGGTATTTTTGCCATTCGGCAGAATCAGTATTAGCAGAGAAGAAGAAGGGTGTGGTGTTTGGTGTTGTTTTCAGAATCAGAAATTAGAGGCACACCCCATTTTTGGAGTTAGGGGTCTGTCTGAACTTGTTTTCCATTTGGTGTTTTCATTTCATTTCATTTCAAAGAAGCTTAAGAATTTCTAGCTTATTGCAGTAAATTTTGCTGAGGAAAAAGATATGCCCTTGCCCACCACCAAAGCTACCGCTGTGTGAAGATGGACACTCTTCTTTTAGAAACTAAATCCCAACTTGAAAAAGATTCAACAGTATTGTTGTCACTGTAAAAAAAAAAATAAAATCATTTTTCATGTTAGGGCTTTTTTTTTTTTATCCCAGATTTAACGAACCAGTTTGTGCATTCAGTGGTGCAAATCCTTAACAACTATCTTTGGTGAATTTTCACAAAATGGTATAGATTATGTAGTTTCTGGTGATCCAATTAACTTTTAAGTTAATTGGAATAATTCATGGCTGAAATGTAGAAAGCATGTAATCGACCAGATGTTCCTTTTGTAAAGTTAGCACGTAAGTACTGAATTAGAAGTACTGTCTTTGTTGCTGTGTCATCAAGATGTCATGACCTTATCTTTCAAAAGTTTTTTGCATTGTTCCCAAACAACTTTAAAAGACTCTTCTTTTCATTCATAACCTCATTACGTGAGAAAGAATAGCATATCATTAGCTTAAGCAAGTATACACATATATATATGTGTAACATATATACACATAACACATCACAACTGAGGAATTATTACTGTATTATACACCCCCAAAATACCTTTCAGTATGACCCCTATGAAGTGTGAAATATTACGGTAGTTTTCATTGTGCAGAGCACATCTACTGCACAGTTGTTTTGGGGATAATTTCCAAATTTATGATTCACTCTCAGCGTTTCTTCCATTTTTTTCCTTTAGCTGTTATTAGAGTCATGGACTAAAGATTCCCCAGGGAGCAGTTTGCCATACTAAGTCCATATTTTACAGTATTTATCAAAGGTTGGATACTATTTTTACCAAGTATGAACAACAGCTTTGGAAGCAATGTTTGCTGGATTACTACATCCGGATTACAGCATGCTCAGTCTGCCCCTTTAATTTTTTAATGAAAATTAATTTACTATGTTCAAATAATTGTGAATTCAAGTACATAACTGTTAAACATGGAGAATCAAAGACCAAGTATTGCTCTATATTTTGCTGTGCAAAGTTCCATCTTTGCATAGATGGCCACAAGAAGTAGTTTAAAATAGAAGAAGGAATATTTCACTCTTGAAACATGCTGTATTCCCTCTTAATGTTGTTGCTCTTACTTCTTTCTTCACAGATTCACTTAGCTTAGAAACATTCCATGACTAGTGGGCTTGTTAGATGATTAACAGAAAACAAAACTCCTAGCATCTCATATTTTCCACTTTACAAGAGTCCAACCATGCCATGGATATTTTCCATTCTCAGTCTTTATATCCTACAGAAGTGGAATTAAAACTCCTTACACTATATGGGGATGCATCAAGGAATTGTACATGCGTGTTTCACTTTACTGAGTAATTTCTCCATTACTTTAGCCACACTGAATGTGGGCATTGTGCCCAGTGGAATAATACTTGCTGTACCAACGCTTTTATACACCTTAATTCAGATGAAGCTTATCTGTAAGATCAAATAGAAACTGCCAGCATTTGCAGATTTTTTACTTTTCCAAATTCCTCTTTTGCTTAGGACAGTGAACAGAACTAAAAGGAAGAAGAAACTATTGAGTGCAAAAGCAGTAATGCTTATGTTGGGAGAGGTCTGGAATGTCAAGTTGTCTTTACAGTTCCATCCCCCTCAAAAACTATACTGCAAGAATCAAAGTCAGTGGTGCAGAACTTAGAGCTTTTCTGGATGGAGAACCTGGAGTGTAAAGTTTATTTCCCCAGAAATTAAGGACTCTCTTTCATCAGAACCCTGACAGAAGCTATTCTTCAGTGTCGTTTCACTAGGAAAAACAGTGTATATAATGTAGAGAATACAAAGGCTGGAAGTTTTTTTTTCCAAGGAAATATTTTTCTTGATGCTATGTTATTTGATTTAGGACAACAAGCCGTGATCTGTAGTCATGGGATAGAAGGGGCATGGATGACTGAGATGTTGGGGGGGAGGGGGCAGGTACAGTGTTTTTGCTTTTTTCCCTGTGTAGTATTTACTGTTAGAAATGAAATTAAAATAAACTGCTATATAATGTTATCATTATCCTATTTGGAAGTGGAAGGTAACTGGGGCATGCATTGCAAGGAAACTGGAAACACTGAAGTCTACGTGACTTTTAACATTTCACATAATGCATTTTAATTATGCCAACTTCCTTTTCTTTCTCTGGTCTATTTTGTATCACTTATTCTTAGTACCTTGAGTGGAAATGGCTGATATTTTATATTGTGTCTGCAGTGGCTGGAGTTTGTGAACATTCTACATAAACTTACTATAGGTTTGTTAGTTATACTAAGTCTGTTCCTCGCTACCTTGCTTTTAAGGAAGATTCATTAGCAATGGGTGTGTTGTTTTCCATTCATGTTCTTTCTGTCTCTTTTCTCCAGATGATTTCTGTCTCCAGGAATTGGCATTGCTAACAGATTTTTTCTTTAAGGTTTTTGTTTACAAAAATACTCTGCCATCAAATAGATGTTAACTGCACTTATTATTATGCCACCTGTTTAGAAGCAGAGGTTAACTGTCAACTTTGTTAACTGTTAACAGCTTCGTTGGAAAGAAGTGGCAAGTTTGACAAGTTTTACCCACTCATTTTCAAATTAATCATGCAGCTTCTTACTAAAGCAGTTTTCATGGAGTTACAAAAGAAATTGTTATGCCATCTGCTTCGACATAATTTTTTATGTATGTTACCTTCTCCCCAGGTTAATGGAAGAAACTCTTGGCATAAACATGCCCTGTGTTGATTAACTGCCTTCATTTGGTGCCTTTGAATATGGCTGTATTATTCTTCTCCCTTTAGTGGCACAGTCGAGCACCGTGGCAACAACTGAGTGTATATTTTACACTAGTGCTACGGTAGATACAAAAAACATGCTCCTTAGTAACAGACATCATCAAGATCATCGCTCTTGATTATTTAAGGCTGAAGACATTGCCAGTGATGACTGAGCACACTGGCTTTTGGGGAATCTCACAAAATCTGATAATTCAGATAGTTTTTGTTTGCTTTATTACAGACTTCAGGCGAGACTAGAGTTGTGACATGGGAGAAGACAGTTGCTTCCATTACAATAAGACAAATGGCAGACATCTTTTATTTATTCTGATTTTTTTAACCTAATCCTTCTACTGCCCTTTGAGGTTAATCCCTATTTGCTCTGCTATGGTTACTGTCAGTAAACAACTCCAAAGCCTTACATTCTCTGTCACAGAAGCTGGTGAATTCTGTCTGGCACACTGGACCATAACTTCATTGGTCTCTTGAATTATTGGCTTGTTTCTTCAAAGGATTTGGAGCTTCCTTGACTTTTCTTTGCTAAACTGCAAGAATAATTGTACTAGTTGTTAAGTATGCACTGCTGCTATAAATCATGGATTGTAGGTGAAGGTAAGAGACAGGTATGCCTGCGTTGAAGTCCATTGTCTCTACAGCCTTGGGCAATTCACGTGATCTTGCATTGTCATATTTTCTTCCATTTGTAAAATGAGATCACAACATCTATCCATGCCATGGCATTGAGGTCAGGAATAATTAGCTACTATCTATGTGGTAGTTACTAAATAGTGCAGTGTGAATACCTCCTGCCTCTTCTTATTCAGCTCAGGCTAAAGTTTTATGGCATTTGAGTTCCACTTCTGCTGCAGCATATATGTGGGCTAGCTGGTAATTACATTGTTTGGCGCCTGGTGTCCAGACTGATCTCCTCTAATTCTACCCTATCTTCTCTATTGAAATAGAGGCCTTATCAGGGAGAGCATAGAGTATATTAGCTTTATGTGGATTGTGTACCATTGCCCTCTATTGGACAGCATCAGACTTTGTTCAAGTGCTTATCTTGCTATTTGGGGCTTGAAAGTTGGACAGTGAAAGAATACACTAAACATTTGTTCAGGAATTTCAATGATTTTTTAAAAAGGTCATTGCTTTGTTGGTACTTGTGCACTTTAGGATCCTCCCCTTCCACAGCCATTAACAAAGATTAGATTTCACTGGAAGTGAAGATTTGCAAGTAACTTTAGAGATCACTGCTCATGGATACTGACTTACCAATTGTCCCAGCCTGAATTTTGTGTCAGACTCATCTGTGTCTTCACCAGCTAAGGAAACAGAAACAGCTACGGCCAATCCCAAACCAAACAACACAGATCAAGTTTTGGAAAAGCTTGAGAGAGAAAAAACGTGACAGTATTCTGTAAGTAAGGTTGAAGTGTTTAGTGACAAATGGACTGTATTTTAGCAGAAAATAAATGAAATTCACTAGGCAGTTTATTTATTGCAGCTACATATAGGTGTGCATAGGATCTTCACATTCCTGAGTATCTACAAAGTGCTAGTCCACTTAGCTGTTTCATAAAAGGGATAAAAAATACATACAATCTCTTGGATTTTATTTTCCTCTTGTCATGGCTTGGTCAGGGCATGAAGTCTCCAGTGGCACAAAAAGACAGCATGGAGAACAGCAAGTCTTTTTAAAGTACTGCTTAGCACTGTTGCCTACTAACCTGTCGCAACTCTGTTTTGTTGCACTTCCCCAGCTGTCTTTCTGTTTGGGCTAGACATTAGATGACGTCTTTTGCTAAGGGCTCGTACGGTACCATGTGTCTGCACAGAAACCAGAGTCAGGTGTCATCGATTGCACCAGTCCCTAAAAAAGCAGTGGGGAAACACAAGCATGGGAACCTACCACATCCTACAGTGTAGTAAAATAGTATCTTTCTGCAAGTAACACATGATTTCTTGCATTTTTTTCCCTCTTGCTCTCTGCCTGTCTCAGATTGTCTGTGCTCCGTGAGCATTTTGTGTAGATATAGGTGAGTGTTCGTTAAAATGCAGTGCCTTTTTTAGCTTAAATGTGCTTTATCAGGAAGTATATATGCTTTGTCAAAAATATAATGCATCTCATACACATTATAGTGTCTGAAAGAGAGATCATGAATAATGGCAAAAATTAAAAACAGGAGAAAATACTAAATGACAAAGTAAGACTCAGTCAAATTAATATCTGGGAAAAAAGTTACATTCTGCCTTGGACAGGCCCTTAATCCTCACTTACTCTAGTTGTGAACTTAGTCCTAAATCAGTTTCATGATCTCCACCCTCTGGTACACAGTTTATGGTAGAGCATTCAAAGAAGGAGTAGAAACTATTATAAAGGTCACAAGGAAAAATAAAGCTATTGTTGCTACTGTTTGAATGTTATCCATCCCAACATCTAGCAGCTGCCATCCAAGCCTGTATTTATACTGCCATTCATTTGAAGTTAAATACAGAGGAGTTATATCTAATTCCAGTAATACACATCCAAAATACAGTGGTCTGTACATAATTCTGCCAGGGTAAATAGGAGCTTATTAAAACTCAGAAAGAGATGACTTTTTAATGATCCCTTCCTTTGAGAAACCTCCATGTCAATTTTCAGCAAGTAACTGCCTAAAGCTCAAGATCTTTATGGCTACCGAAATAACAAACATCTCTTCACTGTCCTTGGATGGATTATCTGGTTTGTTGATGATCCGTATCACAGAATCACAGAATGGGCAGGGTTGGAAGGGACCTCTGAAGATCACCTAGTCCAACTCCCCTGCCGAGCAGGATCACCTAGAGCACGTTGCGCAGGATGGCATCCAGGCAGGCTTTGAATGTCTCCAGAGAAGAAGACTCCACAACCTCTCCGGTCAACCTGTTCCAGTGCTCTGTCACCCTCACAGTAAAGAAATGCCCCCTCATGTTGAGCCGGAACCTCCTGTGTTTTAGTTTGTGCCCATTGCCTCTCGTCCTGTTGCTGGGCACAACTGAGAAGAGACCGGCTCCATCCTCTCGACACCCTCCCCTCAGATGCTTATATACATTAATGAGGTCTCCCCTCAGTCTTCTCTTTTCCAGGCTAAACAGGCCCAGCTCTCTCAGCCTGTCCTCATATGACAGGTGCTCCAGTCCTCTAGTCATCTTAGTAGCCCTCCTCTGAACTTGCTCCAGTAGTTCGATGTCCCTCTTGTACTGGGGAGCCCAGAACTGGACACAGTACTCCAGGTGTGGCCTCACCAGGGCTGAATGGAGGGGGAGGACCACCTCCCTTGACCTGCTGGCAACACTCTTCCGAATGCACCCCAGGATGCCGTTGGCCTTCTTGGCCACAAGGGCACATTGCTGGCTCATGGTCAGCCTGCTGCCTACCAGGACTCCCAGGTCCCTCTCTGCAGAGCTGCACTCCAGCAGGACGCCCCCCAGCCTGTACTGGTGCTATCACAAGTACAGAACTATCTGATCTGACCTCTGCAAACCTAGATGAGTTTGGAGTGGCCTAACTGTGTGTCCAGGATCCTGGGGCTTCATTACTCATGCTGGATCAAGTCTGGCTGGATGAGGAGCATACTCAGGTTCAGCACTGCTTTAGCATGGTTATATAGCTTCTGGGTCTGACCTGGTACTGGATGCCAGACAGCATGGTTTCAGAGCTATTAAGTCCTCTCAGAACTGGTTGTGCCAGAATATACTGTAACACAAAGACACTTCAGGTCTGGAAAGAGACACATGTATTCTGTTTCTTTATTTGCTCAAGTTGTCTTCGTATTCTACTATCTAGCTTAATGAAGAGTTGCTTGGAACTTAAACGTGTACTTATCCTAATATGACCCAAATTAAAATTTCACTTCCCGTAATAGCTTCAGCCTTTGGTAAATATCATTTACATTCCGAATATTTCACAATATTTGTACTGAAGTGATACCTGTATATCTAGAAAGAGATATATAATCACCTATTTTCCAGCACTCTCCACACTGTCAAAAGCTCTTTGATTCTCATCTGTCCAAATAGCCTGTAGACTTAGCATTCAGTCCACCTATTTTAGACACATATTTGTGAATGAATTGAATTGCTTTTTAGGAATTCCTGTCCACATTGATTACACAAGACAGTAGCTTGAGCCTGAACAGAGTCCCAACTGAGATAACTGTTTGTATTTCTGTACATTGAAAGTACAGCAAGTTCCTAACAGAAGATGATGTTAGAAAATCTGATTAATGCCCTGTACTATTTTGTCAGTCACATTTTTTTGAAACAACAGGCTTCAAATACTGCAGAACTGCTGACATCAGTTAGTGGCTGTGAATTCATGACCTGTTTTACTTTGTGGTCCTGCACATTTCTCTGTGAGGTGAAATCCTCACTCTGCTGACATCAGTGGTAAAGTAGTGAAGCTCCCATTGTCTTAGCTGGGATCAGGATTTTCATCCATGTGGTCAAAGAATTTTTGTTGCCTTATTGTCCTTTTTTGATGTTTCTTTAAACTGCATTTTTTCTCAGGGCATACTTGTTCAGTAGGTAGATTTATCCACTTCTACACTAATCTTATTTTATTTTGCTACCACATGGATAACCACTCAGAGTTTTAAACTGTCAGAGGAAGTAAGGAATAGTGGAGAGCTCCACAGGAATAGTGGAGAAATTTTTTGTCTTTCACGTAAGACATGAAATGATGTGGATCCATAGCGGAGAATTTCTTGGAAGCTAGAAAAGTTACCTATTTGTTTCTCATTAAAAAAAAAAAAAAAAAAGCACACGTCAGAGACTATTCTTTTCTGCACACAAGGAATTCACAACTGAGTTTCAGTTTAAGCTCGATGTTCCAATATACAAACTATTTGATAGGCAAGAGATTGCATTTAACTGTATATATTAACTGTCTTGAACAGACCTGAAAATCAGAGCTGATCAGCACCTGACCAAATACACCAGCTCAAACCCTGTGATTCCAGTCTTGCCCATTGCAAAGGACCTTTTGCTTGTTATTTTACCCTGGATATGTATTGCTATGGCTTCTCTTTTGTTAAAGGTGTGTGGATGAATGCAGACAGGGAGGCCTCTGCCTGGCTGCTACTCCCTGGGTGAGGTGGAGCCCTCCAAAGGGAAGAGGAGATTCTTTCCTCCACCCATCAGTGGAGGAGCAGGCAGACAGAGAGTGAGGCTAAGCCGCTCTAACAGCTGGTAGCAACTGGAAGGACTGTAATCTAACACAGGGAGTAAACCTTGTCTTAATTTAGGGACACTTTTCCTCTAGTTTAGATCACTATGACTGGACCAGGCCAATGCCAAAGCCAGCGGTGGTGTCAGGGGAACAGGGGAGAATATGGAGAGTGACATGAGCAGAGCAGCATTATTTTCCTTTCTGAGGCTGGTAGCTATTTCTTGAGCTTAGCTCTAAAATACAAAAACACTCCAAAAGACAAAGCAAGAATGGAAACTGCTGCTGAAGCACAGAGTGGAGGACTACTGAGAAGCTAGAAAGAGAAAGAAAAGACTCAAAGGTAACTAAAGGAAAGACATTTTTCTAGACTGAGAGCGAGCCTGAAGAAAAGGAAGGATCCTGCAATGGGATTTATTTATGCACTGTTTAGTGTTAGTCTGTCTCAAGCTGACTTTCGCTATGTAAAATAATTAGTCCTTATTTGTGAAATTAATATTTCTGTAAATATTCAAAGCTCTTCCAGTGTTTTTGGAGGTCTTTTGGTAGGGGAAAGGTGCTGGCAGATACAGCTCCAAGCTCTAACTAACTTAAATGTAGCAGATCCCACCAGGAAGGCACTAAAACTGCCCCGTCTTAACGGTATGTGGTGAGGTTTTTTTCCATTAGTTACATCCAGTTAATTCACAAAGAGGCCTAGGAGTTGTCTGAGTTGTCTCCACTACCTATGTCAACTGTAGACAGATGTGTGCAGAATCCATTAAACTACACGTTTCTCCTGAACTTGTGACTTGTGTTCTGACTTAATACTAAGCTAACTGTCAACTCGAAGAGAGGATTCTGTGCTCATTATTCCATATCTGGTAGAAAATGTGGGTTCAAATACCTTTAATCAGCAGATTGAGAATCTAGGTTTTCTCCTCCCTGGGCTCCTGCTTTTATCACTAGTTGCTGCACAAGTGATGCACAGCATCACTTTGTTTTGCAGCTGTGTGGTGGAAAAGCCCACAAAACTTGTTCAGCTACCCTTGAAATAAAAATCAGTGTAGAAATGAGAGGTGAGCAGAAAAGTTGCTGTGCTAATTTATTTGCTAAACTCACAGGCAGAAGCTGAGATTTATCCTTGTACTTCTGTTTGTTATTGTGCAAGGTGGCAGCTCCTTGATGAACAACCAAGGAAACACACACTGCAGGAGACACCAGCTCTCTCTGTTGTGTCTGTGGGGAGCCAGGTCCTTGACATTAGTCATGGTCGGGCCTGTACATTTAAGTCAGTGTAGAACCTTGGATGACACCTGAGATGTGGTTCTGAATCTGCCTCCTGGCCTGCAACTCTGGCATCGTACAACATTACAGTAAGGATGGATAACTCTGGAATGGGAAAGGGAAGGTGTTAAATAACACTGGTGCTTTCAGTAGGACTTTTAGGACAAATGCATGCTTGAACATCAACAGTTGTATGAGTAGCTGGCACAAATTGGACATAGCTGGCTTGAGAGGGAAGGCAGACTGAGGCAATTATCTGAGTCCCCTCCTTGTTAAGAGCAATGATGGGTCAGATCAATGGTACGTCTGCCCAGAACTGTTGCTCTGGCAATGGAGGTAGGAGATGCTATGTAAGAAGAAATTGCAAGCCTAGCTACACACTGCCATCCCTTTCCATCCTACTCACTAGCATCCACAATTGCAGGATTAGGAATATTAGAAGATACATACCTGCCTGTTCCATTTGGTGTCTTTTTATAGACCTTTCGTCTATGAATTTATGTAATCCCTTTTGAACCATCTTTCTTTTCATACTGTTCTCCCCTCCTTAACTCTAGGACTTCATGCTGACTGTGCGAAAAGCAATGGAAAAGAAGATGCATGCTGACCAGTTCAGCAGCCATCCCGTTGCCAAAAGGGACAACTGTAAACCAGTATTTGAATCGAAACATCCTCAGACCTCAGATGTATGAAATCTAAGCTATTCTTAAAAATGTAGATGAAACTGCCATGATGTGTAAGCATCACAAGCAACACAAGAATTATTTTTAAAACCCAATAATGAATCCAGTGAACAACATAAAAGCATTAATGTTCAATTTGAGGAAAACCAGATAGTGGCCTGGAAACATCTGCCTTTCTTTCTGGTCTTAAAGTTACTCATTACACCAAATATTTATTCCACCAGAGTCACATTCAGTAACTGAGCAGTCTGCCATGCTGTAGTCATTCTAAAAGCTCTTAAATTTTGATGAATGCAGTAGAAAATCTAGGGAATTTCAAGAAACCCAAATTACATTTTCTGGAGGGTGAAACATCATACAAAAACAATGACTGTTCACCTATGTAGTGAGATTTTTAAGCTATTGCAAATTGCTGAAGTCAAGGGAGTTACATTAAACTGAGTCTGGTTTATGCAATGTATTTGTTTGCAATGTATTCAAGAATTTACCAAATAAGAATGAAAATTCTGCATACAACCATCGAAAGGAAGAATACTGATTTTCTTGCAACATTGAAAACCCTTTGTATAGCTACGCTGTTAAAATGCTACTTTCAAGCTTTATCAGTTCCCCAAGTTTTATATGCATCAATCATTTTTCTGGAGGGCAAAATACTGCTTGCTTTACCAGTGCAAAAACTGCTTTGTGATTCATCAAGGCTATTCACATCAATAGTGAAAATCTGATCTGACTTTTCACAGCTGGATTGTGCATGCTTGTATCCTTCAGAGCTGTTCACTGAATAGTCTGAACAGTGTAAAGACTGGGTTCACAGTTTATTCTCAGTATTTGTTTATTTTTAAATAATATGCTTCAATAAATAATAAACAACAAGAGAATACAGCAGCACAGCCCTTGTGAACAAACCTACAGGGAATAAACAGGGGTTTAGATGCATGTAAGGTAGACAAATAATCATAGTGAATGGAAGTTAGTTGCAGGTTTTTACTGTGGGGATGAAAATGTTCAAACAATAAAAACTGCTCTGACCATATTATTTTACCTGGGTAGACTGTGCTTCATTCCATTTCCTTTCTCTGCTTACTTAGTATGAAAATGAAATTCTGCCGAATTTGACATGCTGCCATTTGACCTGATGTTGATTTAAGCTTCTAGAAGCTCATATCAGCACGAGGTCACAGACAGGCAAAGTCAGTGAATCTAAAAATGGTGCAGAAAAAAAAAGAGATTAGGCTTTACTTGGGTTCAGATTATTTAAAACAAACAGACAAGAATTTAGAGAAAACAAAACTGTGTTTCTCATCTGATTGGTCAAATCACTTTATTAAATGGTACAATTTACATCTCTGGCATGCACTCTCAAATAAAGTGTCCTTTGCAGTGAACAAAAAGCCTTTAGAAGTGAAAAGCCTTTTATAAAGATAATACAGTCTTTTGCTACTAGTCAGAAATGCAATGTGAATAGATACTTGGTTGTGTTAAAGCAAACCAAAATGAAAACACATTATGAACAAGAGTTGTGAACATCATCATCTAGCACAAGTAAAGAAATGAAATTTTCAGTTATATTGTGTATTCAGATCCTTTGCATATTAACAGAGACACCTCTGAGGGTGAACAGAAAAGTTGCGTTTAAAATATTGAGACATTTTTCTCCTCGTTTATTGAGTAGATCTGTGCATTCAAAAACAAACGTAAGAAATACTTGTATTAATATATTCAGAACTCAGGCACAGCAGTCACAACTATATGATAGAAAGATGCTTTGCTAGAGGAATGGGGTGAAGAACAGAGAGTGAAAGATGCTGTGTGGCTCTTCATAAAGCTCTATATGCTTGAACATTTCATTTAGTAGTCTGGGCCTGCTGCTTCCATTGAAATCAGTTCATTGCCTCAATCTGGATTTAGCCTGATTTCCTTTGTAAACAAGGCTACATGATCTGTCTGCATGCTTGTGTGCATGTCTGTCCTCTCATTAACAATTTTGAAGATGTTTGTTTCGTTTCTGTGTGGCAGTGGAATAGTTCTCAGAGACAATCCATTGCCCCAGACTGTAAAAATAGGCAGCTGAGTGGAGGCTGGATATGCTTATCAGTGTTGCTATTGAGGGAAATGCTGCAGGGTGAACTTATCCCTTATTAGATATGAGAGAATTCATATGGGAAAGAGAACTAGTAAATCCTCAGCAGCAGGAAAAAAATTCTGTAGTAGATCATGTTAAATACCCAAGTTAATCTACGATAAGATACAAATCCGTAGGAAACTCAGCGTTATTAATTCGTATGTTCACCGAAATACTTATTGATGAGTCCCTTCTTATCAATAGAAGAAAATTATCAGGCTGCATTTTCTTTTTTCTTGGGACATTGAAAGAAAGTCAGTGATTCTCTGAAGTCTTTGATTCTGCTGTTCTTAAGTGTTTGGTGTGTGTTTGGGGTTTTTTTTCAGAGCTTGATCCTAGAGTATGATTTCCCATACTGCTGTGTGATCACAGCATTAAATACTTCTTAATATCACTTTATATCAGATCTTTTTTTTGAAATACCAAAATTTAGAAATATTTTTGGCAATTTTTAATTGTATGTACCTTAAAATTAAGCACATATTTCCTTCTGTTAGACATATGACCTTAGAATTTGTAACTTTAGTTTCAGTGAGAATTCAAAAGCTATGCACTTGATTCCGAGAATTAAAATAATTTCATTTGTTAAAAATATGTCTTGCTGCAGACTTGTTAATCTGGTTTCTAGTTTAACAGTGTAAAGGATGCAGTCTGAAACAGAAACCTGAACTTGACTTGGATACATGGAATCATTTTATTATTGTAATACAGACCACAGTTCAGCAAAATACGTAAGCATTATATAATTTTCAGAATGCAGTCCTTCTGTGAAATACATGTACACTAGCATTTATTGAATACTTAAGGTTTTGGTGACTTAGAATTATAAAACATAACTGCTAGATCTCAGTTGTACTGAAATCAGGTGAAAACTTGACCCGTACTTGCAGGGAAATAGGCCTGGATCCGAACACAGGCCCTCAAGGCTGATGGGACTACCACAGTCCAATTGGTTTCAGTGGCAATATTCCCGGTGGTGACAAAAAAGGACATTATGGAGCCCTGCAGAGAAAAAAATTTTTTGTTGTTTGTTTGTTTGTTTTCCTGTGGCAGGAAAATTTAATCTGATTATGCGAGTATATGACACTAAGGTGCAAAGCTTATTTTCAGACATATCGTGGCAGCCTTGTTCATGTAATTTTTCTAAATCATCTTTTCTTTACAAATTCATAATTTGTGAAATAAATTTGTAAGGTGCTATAGCAATGTAATCCTAATTTAAAGGTTTACAACTCCCATGCCTTCATTTCCTGATTGGACGAAAGGACCAGTTGATTTCAGGAAGACTTCTTTTTGACTAGGCAATTACTGCCAACTTAAGCTCATTAAAGATATATTTTTCACGTGATTAGGTGCTCCTGTGAGAAGTTCCAGCTCAACTGAACTTGGTTTAATTTTCTTCTTTCCTTTATACCAATTATATTTTATAATTGCTATAATGGAAAACAGTTCACAAATGGGAATGTTTTGTAATATGTTCTTTCTTAAATATGTTTCGGTTCTTTCTAATCTAACCACTTTACTCAGAGTTGACAACCTTATTGAGAATAGGGATAGTTATCAGTGTTTCTGCAGTAATTTTACTTGGCTGTGCTTGACAGATCCTTGAAGAATACCCCACAAAACGGGGAGGATGCAAAGCACTTTGTAAAGCTTGGGGTATTCATTTAATGCCTTGACAACATCTAAACTACCCAATAAGCTCGCAATACATGTATTTTTAGACACATATTTCTATTGTTTAAATAAGCTGTAAATGCAAGATATGTATCACCAGCAACAATTATTTACCATCTCTTCAGATCCATCAAGACAGTTTAATTGTAACCAACTGTCCAAATATTTGCTACTCATACTAGACTCATACCATGTAACACATATCATAAACCCTCTTTCTTTCACATACCACCTTCTACATAGAAACAGGTGTTGTGCTTGATGAACAACTTATTTATGTCTTCTGAACTGAGAATACAAATCAAAAGCCTTCTAAATATCGAGCTACCTAGATACTAAGAATAACTGCCCAGCCAGTCAGATTACTAGACACTGTAGCAGTAAACGTTCAGCAAGTAGTGCATTTCACAGAGAAATAAAGGCTGTTCCAGCCTCTGACTTGTTTGACAGTTTATTACAAAATTAACTTGCAATCCAGTTTAAATACAATCTAAATACTTTCCTCATCCATTTTGTTGTTCAGGTATCATGGTACTGGTCTCTATTAATAACACTGTTCTTCCTGTTGCGTTCAGATTATTCGATTAATTACAATATGTAAAACTTCATTGAAACTGTCATGAAATCCATCTGAAATGTATGACTACATGAGATAAGCATATATCTTACATGTTGTAGAGATTCAGGTACCATGACCACAGATGTATTTTAAATGTTACCATAGTGTAATTATTCATTGACTTACTTTGCTAGCTCCTTTTGAAAATGCAGTAAAGAAAACATACGGCTAATAAGCCAGTGCTTCCCAGTCTTCTGTTTCCGTTGGAACTTTCTCAACTCTGGTTATATGTAGTACCCTGGAAATCAGGTGTCTAACATATCCAGAACCTACAAGATCCTTTAAAATACTTGTTGACTTTAAAATGCCCTTATTTTATGGTTTTTTTCACATTAACTTAACTGCAAACACTTGTACTGTCTCCATCTAAATCCTTTCTAGATTTTTATATTGAGCACATTGGTTGCCCCACCTTCATCCCCACCCCATCCCCAAGAAATGTGTAGTTTTGCCCTTTTACAAACATAACTATCTTAGGTTAGGTGTAAAACTGAGTCTATTCTAGTGGCTGCTAGCCCTGCAGTCATGTGAAAACTGTGCTCCATTCAATTTTACCTCCTCATTTCTTTAGTTCAGAGATGGTGAGGCCAGCAAGAAACTTTCCTTCTCCAACTCAAATCTAAGGCTTGTAAAGCTGGAAGAAGGGAAAATATGCGAGGCCCTTCTGCTGTTCATGTTGGACGCCTCCATCCCCTTGGCTGTGGATTGTAGTTTGAATCAGCTGTTGACAAGCCATAGTCAGACCTGGAATCCATGGACATTATATCAGGATCTGTTCGGGACCGCTGACTGCAGTAAGCATACTGCAGCTGAGAGCTACCCTGTGTGGCAGCATTTGGGACAGACAGGAAGCTTTTTTGGGGTGATATAGTACCCGACTGCTTCCCTCCTAATAAGGCTGCGCTACCGCTTGGGACTGGAGGCTCATAAGAAACTTTTTGTTTCCATTCATCTGGTGGCTCAGGAAGTGTTTTCCTGCGAGCAGCTGATACTACATTAGCAGCAATGGATTCGTGCATATTTTGGGGCCCAAAAGCTTCATCCACCAGGCCAAGAGGGGATTTTGCTGCAGCTTCCCAGGGAGTCGGTCTCTTGCCAGGCCTGTCAGCTACTGTATCTGGCTTGCTGAAGTAGTCAGGGGCAGGCTGAAATATAAGAGGAGAAGTAGGAGACATGGCTCGAGAAATGAATGAAGAAGGTCTCCCAGGAAGTGATAATGAGCGTCCGCTGCTTCTTTCCTAGGAAAACAAAATACCAAATATAGCTGCAGTCATTAAACAACAAAAACAGAGTCCCCTTCACTTCCAAACTGGAATAATAAACCCTGAAAGCACATGACATCCTGGCAATCCCATTTTTTTATATATGGGTACTTTTTAATAATTTAGTTGAAAGAGATGAGATATTAAAAAGGAGGCAGAGAAAGAAGCAGGAAGAAGGACAGAGAAAATTGAATTTTTGAGGAAAGTAAATAAACCAAAGGCAGGCTTTTGTTACTGAAAAGGTACAATTACGTTAGCAACTGTACAGCTTTTCTTCCATCTCCACTACTTAACTAGTATGTCTTGTTCTGAAAAGACTGTTCTTAATAATGAAAAAGGAAGTCATGTTGCTACAGTTCTCTCTGTGTTTACAAGATTCTGTCTAACATGCAGGCACAGTCTAATTTATTTGATTGCAGGCTCTGTCTAGGACATCTGTCCAAGAACATATCTTTGGCAATCTCCTTTTAAGAAAGGCATTTCTTACTCTAAAATTATTAGACTTTGAATGAGAAGGGGTCAAAAATGAACACAAAATTAAAAATGTTAATGCAATCATTTCCTTAATACTCTTACAGGACGCTACTTAACCTGGCTTCTTTAGAAGGCAATGCCCTCAAAATTTCAGAACATTCTGACCCATTTATAGGAGCAATCCATTCATATTTGACAAATCCTAATCTTCTTAGTAATGCAGCACTTTGAAACACAAACTCTGTTTGTGAGAAGGTTCTGCCCACAACAGTCTTCGTTTGGCATACAGAACAGATACAGCCTTTTCCCCAAACAAGACATGTTCTTTGTATTAGACAAATTGCATTGATCTTACTGAGTTGTGTCCATACATGTGGTTCCTAAACTAATTGATTTACACCCACTGATTCATATCCTGAGGTTTAAATGCCTTTAGCTCTGAAATCCTGTGTGAAATTCCGGGCTCTGTTGCCAAAGGCTGTGCTAAAATTTCATTCAAACAACATTGGCCTGCATTAGTTTTTCTAATTAGCTTCCAAAACTTTAAATACCATGAACATGATCCAGATACCAGTCAATAGGTATCTGATCATACAAGGAATAGCTTATCCAGCAAAGATTCACACAGAAATATCATGTTTTATAGGCTTTTCCATCACAGGATCTTGACACACTTAAGAAACTTAAATGACCTCTGCCTCCCATTGGCTTTTATGTTATGTTTTAATATCGGTCTTGTAAACGAGAGATGGAAACTGAGAAAGAGACTACTGATTACGTTGTTTTCAGTCAGTTTGGTGGTGCACAGTCTGAGTCCGTTAAAAGTGTGCAGTGACACAAAGAGCTTATGTATTGAGAATTCTGACAAGATTCATGACTCATGCTTTACAACAGGACTATCTTTTCACCACTTAGATATGACCAGACATTCCCAGTTTGCAGTTCCAGAGAGAAAGTTCCCCAGTATTACTAATGCAACACCCACATACTTCTGGCAAATTTTCATGAAGTTCTACATTTATCTAGAAAAAAAAATACTTCATTTTTGGCAGATTAGCACAGTTAATTTTTAAGAGTCTTCACTTAAACCATGAGATTGTCAAGCATTAAAGAAGTGGCTTATCAGATCACCCCATATAGACAGGTCCCATCTGAGTACTGTAAGTCAGTAGCGTATAAAAAGCAAAAGTGATTTATCTGGAAGGTAAGTGAACAAAAGAATATACAGAACTTTTTTTTTTTCCCACATAGATGAAATGATACACTGTCAAGAATGAATTAGGCTTTTTCCACATCTTCACCTAACAACAGGAAAATTACCTGGAAAATTACCTGGAAAATAAGAGTCCAGATAATAGATCATGCATGGGGCCAAGAAGTGGCAGACCCAAATCGGCCTGTTAGAATACTTCTCTTTCCTCTCATGTATTGCAGCTTCTTTCTTCACTGAATCCACAGAAAACAGCTTCTTCGTCATGTCTGATGAGTGCATTTTGTTTAAATTATCAGAAACAATACATTTTAAAAGGTGTGAAATCAAAGTAAGTATGCAAAATGAGATACAGTTTCTATTAGAAAGTAATGTGGTAACCTGAACCATGAAACTAAGATAAGATTATGCAGAGGGATGAAAAAGTTGGTCAAACAGGTTCAGCTAGTTAGCCTGTCTGCGTTAACTGCTCTCAGGATGGTTCGAGACAGTGGTTTATGCTGAACAGAAAATTCTCCTTTCAGTGGAGATTCCTGTTCTAAGCCCTGTCAGTACTGCATAGAATTCCAGAGATGCAGAGGGAAATGATACTGTTGAAAGAACTGTTGCATAAAACAGCTGACATTTCAAGACAGTCAGATGAAACACTATTCAGTCTGTTAAGTTTAGAGAAAACCTCCAGAGTTCATCAGGTTGCAGAGGTATCTTTTTGGCCTAGCCATCAGTAATAAAGCAGGAGCTAATTTTCTTTGATAGCGTTCCATCAGAGAACAATGAATTAGGAGAAGTATTTCAGTACTTTGTCAAACAAAATGCGCTGTTTTACTATGTTACGAAGGTAGAAGCTTAACTTGTAAAAGCAGCAATACAGTACAGACAATTGAATGTTCACATTCTGGTGAGTTCTACAGTTTCTTAGTACGAGTAGTATATCAGATGCAACAGAAAATCAAGATTATTAATGGAAAACAAGATATTATTCTGTGATGCTGGAAACTATTCTAGGGATAGCTTTGTTATCATATAAGGCAAAGAAAGGGAACAGAATAGAGCTAAAATGACCTCCTAGAAAAACGCTCTGCATGAATCAGTCAATACAGTATAAAGAAGCTAGCACAGTTTTGACAACCAGATTCAGGGAAGAGTGTTTTACTGTCTTAAGAATCTCCTTTGTCCTAATTTGTAAGACATCAATGAAGAAGTATTTGTAGTTTAAGTCATATCTATCCACAGCACCTGTAATGTCATGCAAATCATAAATTCAGCATGTAAGGGTTGTTGCAGAAAAGGCAGAATCTCAAATACTCATAAACTGGAGAATATTATTATATCTTTTGAGTTGCTGCATATGGAAAAAAAATCAAATAATGTGAAATACTTTGGATATGGAAGATTTTAGTCTCATAGGGAATATAAATCTTTTCTCTTTTTAGTTCTGAGATTCTTCTCAGTTTATTAGCTTTTGTGCAGCGTGGGCCTGTATTTGACTGGAATGTTGGCCTTACTGGAAGATACGCAGTCAGTAAACTGGAACATCAGTAGTGCCTTGGGAATGAGGTTGGTTATACTAAAATTACTTGAACTCATTTTTTATTTCATTTTTAACTTTAGTTAGGCTCTCAGGGATAAAATGACTACGTAAGAATCCAAATAGTTCACACTATCTCATGAGATGAAGAACATTTCATTACGTAAGGATGGCTTTCCTTAGCTACAAAAGGGATTTACCCAGTGATCATTCTGTTAGATGAAAATGTCTGTGATAGATTTTTCCAGTGAAATTCTATTTAGACTCCCAGGTAACTTGGAACAACTGTTACAATTTACTGGGCCAGTGAGAGATTGTGCCAATTTATCTGGAAAAATTTATTTCCTTAGAAGTTGATAAGTATTCTCTTTTTCTACTTCAGAACCCCAAGATAAGAATTTATTAGTTATTCCAGGTCTTGTCCATTTTGGTGATCGGCTATTTGCATTTGTCACTGCTTTCAATTTGCCAGAGTAGCATATGCATCTTTTTCATTGGTCTCCTGGATCTCACATACTCATGTTAATTTCTAGACTTCATCTTCGTAGCTAGCATCTGAGAGATTTAATTCTGACAGAAAAACAGACCAGGTTACCCAAAGACTGAGTTCTCTTACCCCAGTGGACAGCTTTGTTATGTGCTAAGTATCTTGTTTGGAGACTAGATACACTGGATACAGTGGACACATTCAGTAGGATCTTTATCACTGAAGATAATCAGTGGTTACTTCATTCTGGATGGTCATTCAACCCATATCCAAATCACAGCAACAAAGTCCATGCTGCAAGATCAAACTGATGAACTATGATACTGTCAGCTGGGTGATTCTCACCTGTAGGCAGTTCTTTAGCATACTTCGTCCTGTTTTGGTATTTCTGGACCAGTCAAATTCTTCTCTTTTCCCACTTGGTAGCTTGTATTTAGATACAATTCTGATATTAGGCTGTTTTTTAACTCTAAAATCTCTGTGAAATTGGATATCCATTTGTTCTACATTTGGTAAAGTAAGGATTCATCTCTGCTTCCATGAAGGAAGGACTAAACAGTATGTGTTTTTAACAGTTGTCTTTTTGGATAGTGAGAGAACAAAATCTGTGAGGGAAAATAGTGTCCCAGATGATTTACCTGGAAGAAGTCTGAAGTAAGTGGGAAGGACTTTGCCCATTCTGTAAAGGTCTGAAGGAATTTGAGGAAAAAGTTAAGAGAGACCCCTACTTTCTGAGATAATACTAACCTCCAGTTGTAGCGTTGCGTCTGGCTGTCTGGTTTTGATGGGGAGGAAGAGTGGACCAATAATTTTTGAAGGAAGAGGGTCTTGATGGAAGGAACTGACTAAATTCTCTACCTTTCCAAAAGGGAAAAAGTCATAACTATGCTGAAGATGGGCAGAAGAGGGTTTGAAAACTCTGGAGACCCAAGAAGATGAAAATATATTTGGCTAAAGTGAGCCTTAGTTATTTTGAATTGCAGTCTTCCTAAAACAAATAGCAGTCACCATTATCTCCATTCCAGTGAGCTCAGGCAGAATGAAACAACATTTTATATGAACGTTATTTTTAATAAATCTAGGAAAATTAAATATCAGTTTGGGACTGAAACAATTCTACTAAGTTTTGTAAAGTGGCTGCAGCTTGAAGCAGTTATATCCCTTTGGATTCAGGAAGATACATTTCTAATTTTCATGGCTGTTTCACAGAAAATTACTGAATTTCTTTCATCACCCTCGAAAGAAATATAGCAAATGCATCAGTTATGTACGCTGTGCCATAATACCTCAGTGTTTACCTTAAGACAGAGGAATTTAGTCTCTAAGCCTACTCACTACTAAGACTGCTACGGTAGTATCTGTTGTAATACGAGTAATCCAATAGCACCCTGCACAGCAGATATTTGTGCACTTGGCTAAATAATCATATAGACATTACATAGTGACATACTATTGGAATAATTTATTTAGTTCAAAATTAGAATATTTCTACCTGCTCCAACTTTTTTCTGAAACTGAATAATCTTTGGCTTCAGAATATATATCTGCACATTTTTTCACACTTTGTGGTAAATAGGTTTTAAATACTTGTAGAAAAGCATGGTTTTCCTAAAATACAATTGTGTCTCAAATGTAAGAACTGAGATATGATTAATATTTCCTTGTTTTTATTGCACTTAATTTTTATTATTGGTAGTGGTGTTCCTAGACTGAAAGTCTAGGTCTGATAATTTCTAAATTCATAGCAGATCTGCGTTTGATATTCATACACTGATTTTTATCAGAACTATGGTGTTCAGCCCCTTTGAACTACCAAACAAACTGTGTAATTAAGGCAACATTTAATCCCCACAATTCATCACTCATTTACTGGACAGCAGCGGCCAAGCATAGTAATATTTTCTATTATTTTCCCTTGCTATATATTTCTTATAGATAGATCTTTTGACATGCATGCACTAAAAAGAGTGCACAAATCCCTGATCATAAGTGAGACGGTGGGAAATATAAAGTGCAAACAGAGAATGATTATGCTACCCCCCGTCTTCATTAAGCTACAAGAAAATCATAAACAGAGGGGTAGAGATCTTCCATTCTTCTGCCCAGCAATGGAAGGAGAAGGGAAAGAAAAGTGAGGTGCTACCAGAATTATTAAGTTATCACATATTGTATTACAGTACTCTATTTGTAAAACATTCATTATAATGTTGTACCAGCACTCGAAGTGTTATTATGCTGCAAAACAAAACAGAACCCTATACAGTGATTAATTTCTGTTTTTCCATTGTCCCATGTGAATGAACGCATTCAGGAAATATCTTTTCTACAATAGCTATTAAAGAGAAAGTGATTCTTAGATGTCAGGAAAAGGAAAGGCGGTTCAGAACTGTCTATTGCAATCATAGAATCCTAACAGCTGCTGACTGCTCAGGTGTCTATGCAAACAGATTAAGCTTCAGTTTTAGGTTAACATGGATTTAAAAAATGCAAACTATTTATAAACTGGTCAGTGAAGCACACATTTATTGTACCACAAGCATCTTTACTATTTATAAGCTGTGTATTAATAACTAAAACTAAAACAAATGTAATATTACTACCAAAAGTAACTTTTTCAATATAAGTAAATGAATCTAAATGCAGTACTTACAAAAGATGTGTGCACATATGTTTTTTTTTTTTACTGTAAGTGGAAAAAGTGTGAATGTGTACCTCTGATCCAATAATACCTAAATCAAAAACCTGTTATTTGGAACCTACTGATTTTTCACATTTCTTGATAATTATTGAAAAGCTGAAAGACAAAATTGCAATATTCGGTTTCATAAAACAGTGCAAATTTAAATGGCAAAAGTTGTTAGAAAGATCTTTTTCATTTTACAGACTGAATGGGAATGCAAAACACTACTTAGTGAAATGATCTCACAATAACTTTTTCTGTCTCAGGTGGCACATCTCCTTAATAAGGGAAAACTGTTCATACATTTACCTACTGAAACTGCCTTTCACCAGTTAAGGGGACTTATATTAAATTTGTGAAAAAATCAGGAGTTCTGTTTTCAAAAGTAGCTTGGATTCTTGATAGTCTATATGTCTCAGTGAAACTCTCTGCAACACAGACTCCCACCTGGTTAAGTCACTTTAAAAAAAATTGACTTAGGTTTCTAAGTCATTAAGGCATTTTTATTTTTATCTTTTCCTGTTAGTCATGGGCCTTAATCCCATATCGAAGCAGGTTCAAATCAGAGTTAACGTTAGCATCTGGCTAATGTTTGTGCCAAAGGGGAGCAAAGGAAAAGGAAGTGGTTAAGACAATTGGACTATTGCAAAATGGCTCTGTCTTTATAAAAAGCTGAGTGATGCATTTGTCATTTTGCTTTTTATCGGCTTTTAATGGCTACTGCAGTTACAGATCAAACTATTGAGAAGATGGTAGGACAAAATAAATAATACCTGATTTTTATATATTTCTCTGTTTATACCTGTTTCAATTCTTTCCTTCTTTTCAATTTTTTAAACAGAAAACAAGCATTTCAGATTTTTAATCTGACCTATATATAGAAGACATATTGATTATCTTATTGTAGCTTTTTTCATCTGAAACCATTTACAATTTAAATTTTATATAATGAAAAAACAATTTCTCTGAAATGCTGCCAGATCTGGATTAAATGCTAGAGTTATTTTACAATATAGCTACTAAAATTGTGGAAATAAAGTAAAAAATCCTGGAAATAATTTGTAGCAGACAAAATGAAACTGCTAAAATTGGAATACATCATTTTGGTCCATGGGGATATTAATAGCTAGAGAGACAGAGAATCTTACCTGTCTGTAACAATTAAAGCATTGTCAGTGACTGTACTAAGACTTGTAGTAGATTAGAATCAAGTATCTCATGCCTGATAACAACTTCCTCAAAAGTGTCTTGTCAGGGCTTTCTGTCAAAAATTTGTAGGGAATTTTAGAACTGGAACCTATTTTATTCTAAGTTTAAATTGTTTATAACTGTCGTATTACCGCAGGCCAGCAGTCATAACTATCAAGCTGAGAATAATTTTGTTTTCATCACTAGCGTGAGATCTAATGAAACAGTTATTGTTAAACATTTTATGTAAGCTTTGTGACAAATTCTGCTTTTGACAATAAATTCCTTTTAAGTTGTCAAGTAGTGGTAGAAGAGAACATTAAGATATAAGAGTTAGTCCTTCACTACTGCAGAACACCTACAGCATACATGGAACAGAAGTGAGAAGAGTGCTGCTAACCTGTCACTTGTTATTGACTTACCTCAGTTTGCATCTGTGTAAATGTAAGAAAATCAGTGCTTTCCATTGACATTTAATCTTTATGCATATATGATTATAAAAATAAATACAGTTATGTCTATAATAAGCAAATGGCTGAAACTTTCTTGGCAATAGGCATCTTAGTTTTCCTTGGTTGGGACAGGTTATTTCTGGTAAGGAAGAATATTTGCTGCCACCTTCTGGACTTTAATATTAAACAGTTTCAAAGAAGGTCTTGGAACATGAAGCCTGCCTTACTTCTGGATAAAAGTCTGAAAAACATGTGCAAAGTTGGTCCTAGTTTTCTGACCTTTCTATTTTATATTGACGATGAAAGAGTACAAAATTAATATTAAATGAAGGCTACTGACATTTTTTTTTTCTAAAATCAAATCAAATAAATATTGAATATATTGTAATTCTTGAAGGTGGTGGCAGTATTGTTTCTGAACATTTCCAGGTGAAAAGATAAATATCCAGTTCCTTATAATTTTCTTATCAAGTCTTTCAAATCAAAATCTTCAGCCTAGTGTTTGTTTTTTTTTTCTTATTTACCTCATCCCAAATGATTCCACCATTTGACATGTATTTTAACCAAGTGAACCCATATGCCTCAACCATTTCAGAAAGTGAGAGTAGGGAAAAATACATATTGATCACAAAAAATTCTAGCCTCCTTTTCCTTGAAAAGTGGTACTGCTTCATGCTGTGGAACTGGTTTGAGACTAATCTTGCTATCTGAGGTGTCTCATATGTCCATTCAAACTTATCATAGAATTGTAGAGTCATAGAATCATTTAGGCTGGAAAAGACCTCCAAGATCATCCAGTCCAACCTTTAACCTAGCTCTGCCAAGTCCACCATTAAACCATGTCACTAAGCTCTGAATCCAAACATTTTTTGAAGACCTCCAGGGATGGTGACTCAACCACTTCCCTGGGCAGCCTGTTCCACTACTTCACAACCCTTTCAGTGAAGAAGTTTTTCCTAATATCCAACCTAAACCTCCCCTGGCACAACTTGAGGCTGTTTCCTCTTGTCTTCTCAGTTGGCACTTGGGAGAAGAGACCAACCCCCACCTCGCTACGGCCTCCTTTAAGGTAGTAGTGTAAAGTGATAAGGTCTCCCCTGAGCCTCCTTTTCTCAGGCTAAACAACCGCAGCTCCCTCAGCCGCTCTTCATAAGACTTGTTCTCCAGACCCCCCACCAGCTTTGTTGCCCTTCTATGGACGTGCTCCAGCACCTCAATGTCCTTCTTGTAGCGAGGGGACTTGCCTATTTATATCCATGCTGAGAGCCTTTCAGTAATTTTAGTTAATATAGGCTCAGCAGGAATGTCAGGCTCAACCTTAGGAACACCTTATCTGTTACTCAGATAGTTCCTGAGAACTCAGGATAGCAGTGATATTCTGTTAGGCAGCAAGATTTTATTCATTGTTACAGCATTATTAAGCTGCCGTAGGCTGTGAAGTGTCTGGGCACAAACAGGAGAACAAAGAGATTGTCCTTCTGCTTTCTCTACCTGTCTAAACTGCAGGCTATGTGTACCCCCACAGCCTGGAGAAGTCACTGAGGTGTACTACAGCTCCTGCGCTTGCTGTGCAGCTGGGTTTTCATTCACAAAAAAGTACTGTGCAGGCATATGGTGCATACGCGTGTGTCTTCACAACATTAGGTCTGAGCACAAGGCTGCACACTCACTGATCAGGACTGAGATGCACTGCAGAGCGCACCTGCCTCTTGGCAGAGCTCAAGACATTCTGTTGGGCCCAAGCAGCTTCAAAGGGGAAAACATCTGATTTGAATACAGAGCGGCAAGAATACAGAGCAGCAAGAAGCAGAATTTCAACAGAGTGGAAGAAACAGGCAAGGGAAGGACAGAGAAGAGACTGGACAAAACAAAACTAGGAGATAGAAATACTTGATGCAGAAGGAAAAACTGTATACAGCATTGGCTTGGAGAGTGATGAGACTGGGTATTGATGGCCAAGTTTCCTGAGCTTGGATGAGAGGCTTAAGGAATGGAAATTTGACCTATGTAGCTCTTGAGGAGGCTATGATGAGGAGACCAGGACAAGAAAAAGATAAGATGAAGAAATGGGGCCAAGAAAGTACATCTAGGAAAAAGAACCTGTGCTGACTACTGTGTACTTTCCTCCAGAGCTCCAGAGAAATTTCTTCCCCAGAGGAATGGATTTTGTCCTTCCTTGATCTCACTGATGTCAGAAAAGACTGCAGAGCCCCACTGGAAACCTGTGCCCTCCTCCCAGTGCTGATTCACAGCCAAACGTCAACATGTGCTTGCTGCCAGTTACTGTAATAGCATGATGGCAATTGTCTGTGGTGGTTCAAGCCATGCTGGAGGACCCTGTTGGTTACAGTATGCTATATGATAGTGTTCTGGGGTTTGGTTTGTTGTTCTAAAAAACCCCTGGGTCTTAAACACGCGAGGTTACCTTGAACTAATGCAAGTAAAACTGGAAGTTCAAGTATTCAAAAGCTATGAAATGCAAGCATCATTGGCCAGTGCATATGCATTTTTATTAAATTTCAGGACTTCTGCCCCATCAAGTGCAGTTTCAGAATTTCTTTTAGCAAATACTATGATTATATAGCAGAGGAGTGTATTGTGTGAAAGATGCTTTCACTGGTTGGATTTCAGTGCTGGTCACTGGGGATTCCCTTTTCTGGACTTGCACCTGGAGACCTGTAATCTGTGAACACTCACAGACTGATGTTAAGGAGAACCATGCTTTTGATACATTGACTAGTTCATATATTACTGGACTCTGAAGATGCTAAGTCTCTTGAACTGGACACCCAATGCTACTAAGTTTCCTACTGTCAACGACTCCATCTACATTTACTCATTCGTAAAGTGCAATAGTGTAAAAATGAATTACAGCTTCTGAATCAGTTGGATACTAACACAAAAATCTATGAGGAAATAAATCATTCTGCACAAAGAGCATACTTCGAAGAGTGTGCACTAAATAAGGAATGGTGCTAAGCACAGAACAATGTCAATACAAATCAGTGAAGAGCTATTCATCAGTTGAGCAGTACCATTCTGTGCCCTGAATTGATTCAGGAGTCCTACAAAAAAATAATAATAAAAAAAATAGCAGGTGATGACATGATTACAGGTGTTTTTGTCACACAGTTGCCTGAGAGGGCTGAATTAAGGTGACACATCAGTTTCAAGTGCCTTATTTTGCAATCTAAACAGTAGTCTTTAACATTGTTTTTTCATAGTTGTATATATGTAAGGGTCAGGCCCTGGCTTCAGTAGTTTTCCTGTAGCAGGACCAAGTTAGTCAAGTTTCTCTACCAAACCATCCCTCTGGAAGTAATCTTAGGATGAGAAAAGTATATCTGAGATGCTTACAGCTGTGCAGCAGAGTACAGCGCAGGTGCAGATGTGTATCACCATAAAAAGTCATGTTGTTCCTTCTCATTTTGTGGAATCATTTGAATTTTTAATGGAAAGCCATCATGAAAAAAAATTCTCATTTGTCACACCTCTGCACTTTTTGATAGCAGCCAAACAAGAAATAAGGAAGTATGTGGCAGTGTTTTCTGAAGAAATTCATAGCCCAGTTTTCAGTTCATAAAAGATGCTTAGGCACCAAGGCTAGGACTGGCAGAAATACCTGTATGTATCTAAAAGTGTTTACTTAACCAAAGAGAGCAAAACTGCAGGCAGATACTGCAGTTTTATTGTCAACGCATCTCCAACTGTTTAAGGCTGCTTAGGTTCCACTTCTAAGTTATAAGCCTGATGTGAGAAAATTACCGAAATTCTAGGAAGAAACCTGAATGTACCCAGATGCCCATGCTTTGTTTTTGTTCTCAGTAATAAAGCCATATACCAACAACCTGCACAGTGAGACTGTAACAAGTAGCATTCTCACAGATCAAACAAAAAATCACTGGCAGTTATTGATGTTTTTCTCAATAAAGATATTGGTATATTTGCTCAAAAACTTTCTTTAAAAATTGAAAATATTTGTCTATAGGTTGTTCCTGTATAGAAACCTTTGCTTCTAATATAAGTGTACTGAATTCTAGGCTTTGAAATCAAAGCTCATACTGAAATCAGTCAGTGGTTCTCCCTGTCAGCCTTTGTAACCCAATATTTGTTACAGTGGTTTGGAGGGTATTTTATTTCTGTAATGTTCCTCCTTTTCTTCTGTTTGTTCTGCATTTCTTAGAAGAGTCAAAATCTATTGTTTTGGGTATATACGGAAACATCAAGGGTAGCACTCCACCTGCTCAACAATTTAGTCTTTAGTCTATTTAGAAATGACCTGGTTACTTTTGTAGCAATGTATCTTTCAATTGTCTGGAATTGTGTTTTTAAGATATCTGTCTCAAACCATACAAAAGAATCAAGGATTCTGGTCTGAAAACACTTACTACTGATACATTGATTACCCCACACATGAAGCCTTCATCTATTTAGTCCATCTGTTAGCACGGTTCAGTAAGTTATTTTTCTCATGGCTGACTTTCCTCAGCCTAAGGGAGTGAACAGTTACTGTTATAACATACTACCACATAACTTTGTGAAAGTTTCACATGAATTGAAATGAAAAACATTTTGTAATAATCATTACAAACAAGAACAGATTTTTTCCTCTGAAAACTGCAGAGTAACAGGAGACTTGATTAGAATGTTATATAAAAAAAGTCTTTGCCTGCCTTAGGCAAGGAAACCAATGTTTAAACCACGGAAATATCATTATGTGGTTACTCTTAGCTTGTAAAGGAAGAGGTCAAATCTGTTTCTGTAGAGATCTTTCCAACACAGTATTTCACTGAGCTTCAGGATTACATTTTTAATCATTTGATAAAAAAACCTAAAGTGCTTCCTGTAATAAGCATCCAGCCCGAAAAGCACTTGTCAAACATAGCTCTTGAGTGATTCCAACTCCTCCCTGATGTAATTACATGCAAAAGTAATGTTTATGACAAAATAAGAACAGTCATTGTCATGGTGAAGGTGGTACCAAGTGTGCCATGTAAGTACCAGGCTCATGTATTTTCCCAAGAAATCTATCAGCAGTAGTTCAGAGCTTCTGAATCCACAGTTTTTTTAATATCATCATCAAGTTTCTTCTTTGTATAACATTTTTCTTTCAAGCTGAGTAGATTCATTAAAAAATAACATTATGCCAAGCTGTGTAATTAAGGTTTGCACTTGCCATGCCGAACTCACAAAGCGATTAGTGGAATCCTAGGCGTTTAACTTCGGGCAAAGTTGTATCATGTTTTGTTAAAAAAAGGTAATATTGGAAGAGTGGATCTTTTTATAACCACTTGTTTTGTATTCTGAAAGCTAGGAAATCTGGATAAGGATCCTGGAAAAAGAGAGGGAAAAGATTTTGCAAATTGTTAGTTGCAAAGAGTGCTGGTGTTTCATTGATATTCCCCTACCTCATCGTGTACAGAGGATTCCCTGCAGAGAGGCTGGAGCAGCGGGACAAGCTGGTAAAGCTGGTCCTTTGTTGAGATGTCGTCCTGGATACTTGGTAAACAGTGCTCCTCCCAGATCACATCATCTGGTATCAAGTTCTCTTTGTAGTTGCTTCCCAGTGCTGATTGGCACTTTTCTTTACTATCTTCTATCAGAGTTCACTTTAGCACTTTCGAAAACTGTCGCATATAGGAGCTATCTAGCCTAATGTGTTTGTATATCAGTTGCCTCTCAGAGCAATAGTTTATTGATACGGTATGCTTTTTTTTAAAGCTCATTTTTCTCTTTTTGCTGGGTATTAGCATTTCCATTCTTTCACAATATCTGTTTGTAAATAAAGGAAAAAATTCATGCCCAGTGATACGAGCACTCTGTCATCCAAGAAGAATCTAGCAAATTTCAACAGAAGGCTGGAAATAGCCTTCTCAGTGCAGAATAATTAAGCCCTTTTTACTGATTTTCTTCTCTTGTACCTTCAGTATTTCATGAACCTGTGATAGATATTTTATCCTGTGCAGTCTCTTCTCTGGAGTTTTCTCCCCACTGCTTGGCTCCCTCTAATCCTAGCAGCTTTTTCTCTCAAAATTGCTGCTCTGCCACTTAGCAGTAACTTTCCTATATGAACCACATGCCGCCCCCTCACTTCCTAATTGCTGGAGCCTGGTGATACCTCAGTCTCTTAGTATTTCTTCACTTCAAATACAAATTTCCATGAATTCTAAAAGTTCATTTTAGGGTGAATACTAACAGCACTCTGCCAAAAGGAAAAGCAACTCATTGCCACACGATTGCTGTGGTGACAGCAAAATGGGTCACAACGGTTTTAGGGCTGATTTTGTGTCTTGATTCTTGAATGTCTCAGACAAAACAAAAGTAGGTATATTTTGGGTCCGTGCAAGAAGACTTCAGACAAAAATGAACTGAAATCTTTTGGTGGCTGATATTGTAATGGCATTGGCTTAATCTCATAGTGAATTGTCTGTGCATCTAGGAGAGAAATGGGCATTCCCTACTGCAAGTCTTGCTATCAGTGTATTATAAAGTCCCAGTCCATCAGCCAGGTGCTTCTGGAATCAAGCAGCTTATTGTCACTGGATATTGTCATGTGTTTTAGGACACTGACAAAATGATTTCTTCCATAAGAGAGTAGAAACCGAAAGAATGAGATGTACTTGTAAGAGATGATATTGTTTACTCCATGAATGTTCCTACAGAAAAAAATCTTTGAAATATATTTCTCTTTGTTTCATAATATGTTATCTTTTGCTGATCAGGAACTTGGTAAGAGGAGTTCCCCTAGAGAAGGGGAGAGAAGCTAAGCAGTTCTTTTTTCAATAACTAAATTTTGTTTCTTATTTTTGCAAGAAAATTCTAACTTCTTATTTAAAAGCTACGCCTTTCCAAAACAAAACTTTTAAATTCAAGTTTTATAAAAAGAGGTTTAGAACTGAATCAGAAATTGGAAGTGTATAAATCATTGACTGAAGTAGCTGTTTTCATGGAAAAGCTGTCTCGAATGTGAGATCCAAACTGGTGCAGGGTAATTCCTCTAGTAGGGGTTATAATTAAATGTGATAAAAGCAACATAAAGAACATAAATAAATCTTTTGATGTGAACATATCAGAAGTATTGTTATTAGGGGTGGCCTAAAATTCACTGGTATATATGTTTACGTAGTAAGCACAACCATTGCATCTTGGAGCTTTGTCATATTAAAAACTCTAATAGCTTTTTGAAAAAAACGTTTACAAAAGCTCATTTTGCTTTCATAGAGAAATTTCAAATGGCTCCTCTCTATAAACAGTCCATTTTTGTGCTATTTCAGCTATGCTTGATGTCATCTTTAGCTTTTAATTTAGACTCATGGCAATGAACAGCTTAACTTTCCTCTAAATATCTGTTTCATGAGAGATTACACTTTGGATAAAACTGTTAATTTAAGTAGGCCAATCTTCTGAAATATTAATAAGAGTTATGGACTTACCTGATTGGTAAAAGTCTTGAAGCCAAGTTGGATCCAAGCACTATGCATGAAGAATGGTGTATGTATTTGAAATTGAATTCAGACTCGGTCTTTGAATGGGATTTTCAAAAGATCTTAGCTGAGTTAAGAGCGCTAGTGTCACTGGGGCTTTTGCTTTGAACTCATACTGATGCTTTAAAAAGTCCTTCTGTCATTGCTATAGGCTATACGAAATACTTGTATTTGAATAACAGCGAAAAATCCAAATCTGATCAAAATCCAATTTTTTAGCATAGATTCATTTCCTTTTCTTCTGGAGAAAGTAAAGAGAAGATAGGCTAATAGCTGTATTTTATACTGCTATCACAGAAGCTGGCTTTATGCTTATAGCTGTAAACATACATACGATTTAGATGATGTTCTAAGTGAAATTTTGGTTCGTGCTGAAATGAAAGAAATAGCTAAATGATTTTCAAGTTGATAATTACACATTTCTGTCTTTCGGGTCAACTTAGTTCTAGACCAATGGCTCAGGAAACTGAAATGCTCTGTTTCAATCACAGCTCTCCTCTGGTTCCTGTTAACTTGACTTTTGTCTTCCTGGAGAGCTGATTTTTTTTGGAGGAGACTATATCCCAGCTTCACCTCTTGTTTCCTCTGCTGATAATTAGAAGAGTAATGCTTATTTTTTCTTACTCAGAAAGTGATATGGCATGTAGGCATATATATGTTAGATTTCAGTAATCCACATATTTCACACAGGATACTCAGGAGATGGTGACAACCTCCAAAAGTTCCTGACCTGAGCCCAATCTGACCTGGTCACCACACCATGTAAGATGCTGTATCTTGTTAGTAGCCACATGCATCAACCTCAAAACGTGTGGTGAAAGTACAAAACTGCTAAAAATTTCCACATTAGGGAAATATTCCTGGGGTGNGGGGGAAGGGGAAAGAGAAAGATTTCATATTAACAGAATTTCATAGAAAACAGATTTCCCCTAAAATATACTGTCAGACTGTATATACAAGTGAAACAGAGCAAAATGAAACAACAACAACAAAAATCAACCAACAACCAAACCAAAGAAAGAAACCCAAACAGGCAGAGAAGAGAGGGACAATTTTAATGGTAGAAGAAAAATATAGATACTGACAGTGGAAAACAG
>VXAL01017406.1:45382-75961 GCA_013399475.1 Chauna torquata
AGTGTGAGTAAAGTTTACAGATGTATTTTACAGGAGGGGACTCTAAGTAAAAACATATAAGGCAACATGAGGCTGTCTGAAAGGGATTTGATTTCTATGTATCTCTCTAGTAGCACTACCCGTATCTTTGGCAGAGTATCTTTATTCCAAGGGAGGAAGGAAAGAAGAAAGGGAGGGAGGGAGAAAATGGATGGGAAGGGAAGGGAAGGGAANTCAACCAACAACCAAACCAAAGAAAGAAACCCAAACAGGCAGAGAAGAGAGGGACAATTTTAATGGTAGAAGAAAAATATAGATACTGACAGTGGAAAACAGAAGGGAGATCTTCAGAGGATTAAAATATTGCTACCCTATTTTCTGGCAAATGCAGTGTAATTCATTCTTGATTTTTCCAAACTTTTTAGATTTTTCAGCTTTTCAAAATTTCCCATCATTGTCCTGAATTTTAAGGGGAGATAGATCGCTTGGTCATTTTGTTCTAATGCAGTCAGTATCCCAATCCAAAGGTTAAAGGGGGGAGTGGGATTTTGGAGGTCCAAAATTCAAAGGAGTGATTTCTATTGGCTTGATTCCAATCTGCTTTTTATATGTACAACCAAATTAAGTTTTTTCGAACTTAATTGCAGTTTGACTTACCATCACGGGGCCAAACTAACATGATTTTGTTCCTGCTGGGGAACGCTTTCTTCGTCAAGATAGGTAGTTCTACTAAAACTTTATGCACCACTATGATACAAAAGATCCATATTCTGGTCTGTAGCTAGCTGGATCATAGCTTAAACAAATATGCGAACAGATTCTCCCACCTTTATTCACAGAGTGATGCTTTAATCTTTAGTGTTGCACTTGGGATGGATTTTGATACTCTTTGTTGTGTCAAACAACATTTTGTTTCACACGCAGCACTACTGATGTAAACAAGATGCTACAGAATAACATGCTAAACTGTTTAGATATAGCCCCTTGATTTCAGCAAGACTGTGTATTCATAGCGATATTATACAGTAGGTTTCAAGACTACAGACTCTTAAGAACTTTGTGCAGTAGCAGTATTTCAATCCTTAGTAATACGACAAGTAAAAGGTGAAAGTATAAGTCCAGAGTAAAAAGATTTAAAGTGGGAAGAAGAGCTGTAAATCCCACAGTGAAATTAAGAAAATGTGCATGAGAGACCAATAGGAAGACATGGTAATATTTATGATTTACTGTTAATTGCTGATTTTTGTGGCATATACTACTCTGGTTGCAAGAATCTTGTACATATGTATCCCTTCAGTTCTCAGTCACTGTGCTTTCACAAGAAACTATTGCATTACATTGCAGCTGCAAAACCCATCTCACCTCTCTGACCGTTCAATATTTTTGATTTTAGTAGTTTCTATGTTACTTGCTGGATTCAAGACAAACTTTAGCTAAAAATATGGCTGCACTTGGGATGTCAAATTTCCCCAAAATGGGAAATCTTTAACAATTTTTTCAGCTGTCTTTCTATCTCTTTTAAATTAGTCTTCTGCAGAACACTCTAGCATCTCTTAAAGCACATTCTCTGTGAAATCACAGAGGCAATTTATGATTTTGGATCACAGCTGATCCACATAACTTACAAACTAAGCCCCTGACTGATCAATCAGATTCTTGTGGAAGGACCTTTGAGCCAGGACAGATTCTGACTGAATTCAGTGGGGCTCTGTGCATACCCAAAGGTCTATCCAGCTGTATTCTGCTAGTGATCAGTCAGAGTCTAATACTTTACCTATTTTATACTATGTATGTTAGTCATATATGTTACTATTAATATCATTTAATAAGGCACTTTAAAAAAAAAAAAAAAGTCCTCAAATCCCTAGGTCATTAGGACATAATTGGGGCAGGAGTCAGAAAGAAAGCTCTCTTCTATTAGTTTGACATACCAGGAATACTGCTTACTGTTCTTTCTGTTGTAGTCATCTTAAAGCAAAAACCTAGTGTCCTGCTTACTTAACACAATGGTGTCAATTTATTGCAGGATGTTATGTTTATAAAGCATCTGATAATACGCATAAATATGCTAAAATTTGTACCTATTTTGATTCTTTAAAAAAGTTCAAGTATTTTGGACCCAGATTTGAGGTGATACATCTGAAGTTATTAAGTAAGCTAAGGAATACTATTGGCACTCTGCGTGCCCAGTTATCACTGCAAACAATTAATGCATTGCAAGCAAAGTGGACACTAAGTTTCAGCTGTAAGGTTTACTCTTCAATAACTGATGGCTTCCACACCTGTGCAGTGACGCCAGCTTTCTTTGCTGAGAATTTTGGCCTTGGAGCAGTAAACAAAGAGGAAGTACTGGTTTCCGGCTTAGAAAATGCAGAGTAGCCTGTAGGTGAATATGATTCATTTACTGGGGTAGAGGCATTTGACTGGAACGAAGGTTGTGAACTGTAGGCTGGCACGGAGTACACTGAAGATGCCCGGACGTTGGTAGGAGAGCCAGCACCAAGTGGTCGTAAAGACAGAGCTTGCTTTGAAGTGGACAACTTTGATGTCTGCTTAATAGCTAGGCTTTCCTTAGTACTAGGAGGTTGAAAAGTAAATAACGATGCATCAAGCTGATAAGGTTGATGTTTCATAATATCCAAAGCATTGAGACCTTTCTTAGGTTTTCTTTTGGTATTTTTGGTAGCAGCAGCAGACTTAGAGGAAGGCTTGGTAGCAGCAGGAGGATAAGATGGGCTGTGAATGGGATTATAAGCAACAGGTGGAGGTGCTCGGACATTAGATGAATATTTCCAAGAAGCTGGTAAAGATGGAGTTGGAGATGAGGCTCGTGCCATGTTTGCTTGCACAGTCTCTGAATCAACCACATACTTCTCCATTCGAGAGTGCCTTCTGGCAAATAATTGTGCTCCTTTTCCACTCATAGCTGGTGGCATCTCAAAGGGTGGCTTTGTTTCTCCAGCTCTTGGTGTGGCTGGTGTCTTGGGTGTATGGTTTGGACTCACTAGGGTTGCCTGAGGCCCTTTGAAAGGACCAGATAGGTTGAGAGTATTTGGGGGATTAGCAGAAGGAGAATGAGGATACTGTGGGGATTTGAGTGGTGCAGGGTATGCTGCCTGAGGTGAGGCTGGAGCTGGGAAAGAAGGAGCCTTGTTAGAAGCCACAGCTGAAGGTGACCAAACTGGTGAAACTGGGGTACCAGCAGTAGGAGAGACCTTGACTGAAGGCTTTGGAGCAATAGGAGGAGGGGTCTTTTGTTTAGATGCTTGACCCTGCATGAAATTGCAAGCTTCTGCTCCCAAACTGAGGTAGTCTTCTTCAGGTCCTGACTCAAAACCAGCTCCGGTACCTTTTTTGCCTTCTGCATTGTGTACAAGGGACAGCAGGGCAGGATTAGGACTTACTTTGGGTGCTTCTTTGAAAGAGAACATAGGCTTTGCTGTGCTTCTTCTCTTTGCTTCTTGCAGTATCCCAGTTCTTTTGGCTGGCACTGCAATCCTTTCATCTCTGGATGCTATGCGTTCGGTTGGCTCTGTATGTGACCACAGGGCTGGCACAGCTTTGCTTGCTGTGGGAGCTGATACAGGTCTGTAAAAAGTCTCAGGTGGTGGGCTAATAGAGCAGTAGGGAGGTGGTGCTGGTATATCTGAAAGAGGACTAGTGACATTTCTTGTGGGTGAAAATGGTGCAGCTGCTCGGTTTTGAACCCCAGAAGGGAAGGGTTTAGCTGTTCTATTCAAAGACGCTGCTTTTTGAGCTTCAGAGGACTGAAAAGAGAGGTTGGTGTCCGGTGCTAAGCCAAACCCATTTTGTTGTACAATTTTACCATAATTCTGGCTCACGTCTGTGTAGCTTTTGCTCATGCAGGTCTGCTGTCTTGACATTTCTTCCTCTTTTGTTTGAAAGGCCAAAGAGCTTACTTTCTGGAAGTTCTCTGACATGGTGACTTCCCTTTGTTCCTCTGCATGCGCTGTGCGTGCCTTCATCTCCTCTTGCTCAGCTGTAATCTGATCCATCCTCTGCCGTCTCTTGGCAAACATGAGGGCCCCTTTACCTGTGCTCTCTGGAAGCGTCTGCATCTCTTCTCCACTTTTTGTCTTCTTTTCAACCTCAAGTAGACTACTGTCCCAATCAAATGTCACAATCTTGCCGTCGTTGTCAATGTCAGAGAAGAAATCTTCATCTATTTCTGACTCGCTTGTTGCAAGCAAACTCACTTCAAAAGTGTTTTCTTTGTCCCCCTCTTCACCTTCACCTTCTTCACCCTCGTCTTCGTCACGTTCTAGCTCCCCAGTACCGTAGCTGACTAAAGTATATTTCCTCGCCCTTTGACGACGCTTCTTGAACATCAACACCCCCTTGGAATTGGGATTGGGAGCTGCTGTTAGCAGCAATGCAATACTTTTACATTTAGATTTGGCTTCTTTGACCTGCTTCTCTGACAGGCTCTCACTTCGCCGGAGTCCTATGGAAAGAATCAAAGTGCACATTTAACTGCATGCAGCCCACAAAAATACAAGGAGTTTATTAGCAAGTAGTTATGCATCTATCTATAGTGAAATTTAACTACTGCCTCTCTCCCCCACATTAAAACATTTATTTTCTTGTGCGTGGAGAAGTTGTTGTGCTTAAGGTTTGCCCACAATAACAACTGTGGTATAAATTCCATACCCAGCATTCCTTATTTAGAACCACACCCATACGAGTTCAAAGTCTACATCACTTTCTTTACTTCAACAGGAACATTACATGTGTCTATTTCTAATTTCCTTGATTTTTATTCCTGTAAGTCATCTCAGCAGCAACAGCAAGTCAGTATTTTTGTATTTATTCAATTCAAGTGTTTGACCACAGTTTCCAGGCTTACAGAAGAGATTCCCAGCCAGCCAGGCCCATGCCTGCTTAGCATCAGAAAGCAAATGAAACTGTGTATTGTATCTGATGGCAGTAGCAGCTTCTGCCATTTATGAGTTTATTTTACTCGTATGCATTTCAAAATGTGTATAGTTGATAAAAGTAGGTACATTTATATGTATTAGCTATTTAAAAGCCAGCATATATCCACAGAGTCAATACAAAGAAACTATTAGCATTCACTTTCAGCCCCCTTGAAGACAGTGGGAGTTTGGCCATGGTACTCAGTGAAAGCAGGTTTCAGTCCTTTAACAAGCTTCACTTGACTGAAACATAATCCACAATTGTATAGGATATAACATCTCCAGAATATTTATTTTTAAAATACGGCAAGAGTGAATACACAATTAAGAACGGAATGGAGGAGGCTCAGCTAACTTGTCAAGAGTATTCACTACCATGCAGCAATAATACATATTTCTTAAAGCGTAAATTATTGGTTTTCATCACGTCATGTGGAGCAGAAATATATGCAGCTATAAAGCTGATAGATGCACTGTACATCAGCGTGACTGCCTCACTAGCTTCTCCCTTTTAAAAAGCTAGAACTTAAAACTGTCCCTGCCTAAATCAATGGTCCCCTTCCAGTTAAATTCAAAAGGAAAAAGTGTGCCTCTGACGAAAATAGATCAGTACATTATTTGGTATCTTCTGCTAGCAGGAATAAAGCAAACTCGTTAAAGAAAGCCCTGTGATGTACTTTCTATTAGTGATCCTTTTAGCTATGTCAGAAGATGAAGCCTGATACTTCTCCTATTAAAGACACTTGGAGTTTTGCCATTCTGCCAGATGACAGCATGACTAGACCAATGGTTCTCACAAGAACCTATAAAAGAGAAAAGAGCGCGGTGTCTGTACCAGCAATTTGTAGTATTTTATTTCAAGAGGGCCAAATCACGAAATCCTTGGCTCAATCCTTTGACAGGTCAAATGCTTACAATAGTTGCTGGAGATATTTTCCAAAAGTATGGCCTGTAGTGTTAGAGTGACTCTGCAAACAGAAACGGTCACCCTTCAGCACGTAAGTTCCACGCTTTCAAATAAGCTACTTGCATCAGCAGTGAGTGTTTTTCTAGGAGGCGGATTCAGCAGATACCCATAGTTTTGTGGAAAGCAAAAACTGAAACTTTTCATTTTGCCAGTGTATCTTTTCTTAACTTATCTGCATAATTATTTAATCAGTAGATTTGAAAGCTGGCTTAATAAATATTAATCAGATAAATACAATCTGATTATGATTTACAGATAAAATTTCTGCTAAGGAGATAAAACCTCTGTAATAAATATTCTTCCGTAGTTTAGACTTAAATGCTGTATTATAGCTTTTAATTTTACAAAAAAATGTCTTATATGCATGGTATTTACTTCATGCAGACTATTCCCCTGTACTTGGCAATGTAATGCTTCTAATGTGTAGATGGTATTTTACAAATAATAAAAACAAACATTTTTATGTATTAAATCAGTGGTTGCTAATGATAATGGCCTGCCACTAGGTTAGAAATTGTTAGTTGAGGTTGTCATAGTTGAGATGGGAAAAAGGCAGAATATATGTTCTACTTGAAAGAAGAATTTATGATGTAATATGTAGTTTGTTCTGTATACTTTTGCCTTATTAGAAAGGCAGTGTAAATATTTCACTAAGAAAGACAGGCACAGTCCCACAACTGATTCTAACTTCACAGCCAAAATGTAAAGTATGTGTACTCTTCTTATATACTCCATTTAATATGCTAAAAATATGTGGATTGGATACAGACACTTAGGCATAAGTAACTGCTTAATCCACTTGCCAATAAGATACAAATTGTGATCATGCTAAAAATATGCTTATGGAGGAATTAGCAATGGGTTAGCAGACTAATTCCAACACTGCATATGAAATAGCTTGTTGCTGCAGTATATCATCGCACACATTCAAGCAGCTTTGCCATACTGTTACTAAATCCCTGGACAGGATTCTTAACATTGTTGGGAAAAAAACAACCAACCAAAAGAAAGGTCCCGAATGAATAGCATAATAAATAAATAAATTTTACGTATCTACACTCAATTAACTGATACTGGATTCAGTTTCAAGTTTACTTTCATGTAAACTTCTTGGACAGATTTTGGAGTTGACCTCTGGATATGGGAGTCAGAAGAAATAGTAAGTTCACTTTACAGTCTAGAGAAGACTGACAAAACTGAAAGGATCGTGTAACAGTTACACACATGCTAGTGTCTGTCAAAATCTCTTCTGCAGACAACATCAAGCTTTTCTAATAGCCTTTTTTTATCACCAACTTTTAAGAGCAGTAGCATGGCTTTGATTTTAGATGATGCAAATGACAATACAAAGTTTTTGCTGTGAAAGGAGAAATCCACAGGATTCATTTAGACATGTGCAAGCAACTTTTTTGTTTGTTTATCTGTTTGTTTGTTTGTTAATATTCTACAGATTGCCTCTTAATGTACATGAGAAGGCCAGCAGAATTCAGCCCATTTTGGAGATATAAGTATTTTTAGTTGGACAAAGTCATGAGATAATTTCAAAGTGGAAGTCTACTAAGCAAAGTTACTCAGCACAGTTAAGGCATGGATATACACTTGGCTCATCACCAGGATCATTGCATTACTCTCAAAAATTATATAAAGCAAGAATAGAAACGTTGTTTAGAAGATAAAGAGAGAGGGAAAGTTAGAAAACTGCAGAAAAAACTCTAAACTTTTTTTTTCTAATGCAATCTAAATTCTGAAATGATGTTTCCAGTTACCAAAGATACCCTCAGGCAGTGCGAATGATTAGATAGGATATACTTACTTGCGTGCCTCGCCCTGTGCTTGAGAGGTTTGTGATCCCTTTCTGAGTGCTGGTTGTCTTCTCCCTGCTCTGTGCCTTCTGATGAGATTGCAAAGGAGAGGAGGGAAGGAGGTGCTTCTGACTGCCCTCCTTCCACTTGAGAATCAACACACCCCCTTTCAGCTAGAGACCTGGATGCTTCCTTCTCCCCGTCTGAACAGTCTAGGATCACCTCCACCCTGGGGAGAGATGGAGCTGCACCTTGGATCCTCTTGACCTCTTTGCCACTAGAAAACTGGACTACTTTGCTTGACCACTGGATGTTGCCCTCTTTCACACCTAGGGGAATTGCGATTACAGGGCTAGTTCCATCTTGTTGTACACTGGGTCCTCTTCCTGAAGGGGTACATTTTTCTGCCCCTAAGAGAGTCACAGCAGAAGCATTGGTGCTCTTGTGACCATCATTTGAGAGGGACAACTGCAACTCAACCATAGTGCCTGGCCTTCTTTCTTCTGTCTTCCCTCTGAAAGCAGACCCATCTGTCACGAGCACTTTGGAGGTGCCTATTACTTTAGGAGTAATTCTGTGGCTTTGTGTGGTCTCTTGTTTCGTTTCAGAAAAGTGTATGTTGCTTTCTCCTGCTGCCTGGTGAGTCTCACTGTATATCTCTGTGATGCATAAGTCTCCATGGGGTATCTCTTTGGCTGTATTAATCTGCAGTGTAGTGCTCTCCCTATAGTCCTCATTTTTTATGTTATCCTGCTTTCCATTTTCTCTTTCAGCACTCAAAGTTTCATTTATTCCGCTGGAGGATCTGCACATAAGTAAACAAGTAATTCAAGAAAATAAGCTGTGTAAGTACAGTAATTGTAAGTACAGTTACAAAAGCAACTTCTCTGTAGTATTTTTCCCCCTAAGTTAATTGCGGTACCTGCAAGCAGGTCCGTTTAAGTAGGATTTTCCCAGACTGTAGAGGTCTTAAATTAAAACATCTTTGTATATTCCAAAACTCTTCAAGTTAACAGTTCAGTAAGAGGGAAATTACATTACTGCTGTAGGATCCTAACTGTTATCCCACGACCATCCTTCTGCAACCTTGAATCGTATCATTGCTAACATCAGTATGCTTTCACAGACACATTTCTGTTACAGTGATGCTACTGAGACTTCTAGCACAGTACGTTTTCGTATTTCACATATGCATGAGAAAATTTACTTTGCATGACACCAGAACAATGCTTAATTTTTGGCTCCATGGCTACTACCACCACTGTTTTAGGCACCATCATCGCACATAGTTGCTGTTTCAAATAGTTTACTCTCTAAGGAATAGATAAGTAGTGGATGAGAAAAAGAGGGAGGGGAATGAATACTTAAAATACACATTCAAAGAATTCCTGTGAGGATCATTATCCATATATATCATGGAATAATTAAAACACGCTGAGCCTTTCTGGTGATCCAATGAGAAAGGTTAGTGAAGCCATAAAATATTTCATAGTTATTAAAAAAACGTATTTCTGACTGGAAAATATTGTTTTAACTTCCTGAAACCTACCACTGTAACTCCCTTTTTTGAGCTATTCATTCCCCTGGCTCAGTTGGGCTGTTTTACTGGTTTTACAGCTCCTAGTGTACTCTGTAGCTTCCTCTTTCAGTACTCTGGGCCATACTGATTAGTTACTAATTCAAGAAGAAACTTTCTTCTATACAGCAAGACTGCAGCATGCTATTAAGGCTTTCTGTTGACTAGAAGTTAGTAAAGCACTTTTTCAAATGAGGGGAGTGGTAGGTACCCTCAGTAAAGTATTCACATCGAGTACTATAGTGATTTCTGAAATTAAAAGCAGGTCCCAAGTATTCTGAAACTTTGGAGCCCCCTACAAAGAAAGGCTGGAAGTGACAGAAGAAATAAATCTGTCAGTGTACTGAAGAAGCTTCAAGAACACTTGCATCTCTAGCCATGTGGCATACTGTTTGTAGCAGTCTGGATCTGCCTCAAATAGCACAAAATGTATAACATCCATTAAACCACATATGGAGCTACATAAAGATCAGGCAGATTTTGATTTAGAGAGCTCCTTGTGAGTGCTGCTGGATTCCATCATATTATGCTATTTGGATGATCAATTGCACTGCTCTTAAGTACAGATAAATTACAGAAATCCATAAACATTTCCATGTAGGATATGAGACTAGGGGTGGGTCAGCTGAATGTTAGCCTTTATTGGTAGCTGAGTGTTTGTGTGTATGTATGAGTAAGAAGGATTTCCACCTTAAAAGGCCCTTGCTACTTATGGATATACTTCTACTCTATATAGACATAATAGACTATCCATGTGTCAAGAGGCAGAATACTTGGTCTGATCTCTTTTTTGTCATTTATGATTCTGTTTTGTCAAATTATTATTTTTGTTTCAGGTCTTTCTAGCTCACTGCAGGAAAAACACTCCTGGTATAATTCCAGGAAGGAAGCAGAAGTCATGGAGTCAGCACAGCAGGGTTTGTCTCAGAGTCATGTTTTACTCCCTATGTGGTGCATTTCATTTTGGTATACGTTGAACACACTCCCTGCTTACCCCTAGAAATTTTCTTTCTAGACTCATCAGTAGCCCAGGAGTTGCTAACACTGATGTGAAAAGGGCAGGCTAGCGTTTCTGTCCCCACTTTCAGTGTTTCCCAGATACATCTGTTCAGCATTTGTTGGGAAGGTCAGTAAGATGCTCCCCCACGTGACATCTGGAGGGTGCCTGCCCTACAGGCTGTCTCTTTTCTCTGATCCTGCAAACCAAAGATTTTGTCGGCATTGCTGGTCAGTAACTGACTGATTTACAGGAGATCAAGAAAACTTTTTCTAGACATCAAAGCCCAAGTAGCATTTTAAAAACTACTTTAAAAGCTAATTTTTCTCCCAGTGAGTTCAGTAAGAGCAGAATTAGGTCAACAATGAATGCTTGTGAAAATCTCATCCTTCATGCAAATAGTTCAGGAGTAGTCAGAAGCTTTCCAAGAAGAAATACTGTTCCCTACTAGAGAAATAAGCTTGGATGCAGAGATCACCATTGGAACACGACTTTAATTAGACATTATTCCTTCCTTATGAATTCTAGCCTTTTCTTCAGATGGCTAACAAATGGCTACTCAGGAAAGGAATGACTTGCTTCTCATGGCTCTGAGTGTGCTAAGACACTTCCTGAAAAATCCTTCTGATGGTAGTGCTGAGGGGGCTATTACCCACAAAGGTGGTGGCAAGGGAGGAGAAGGGTTTCAGTTTATTCTTCCCCAACAGGGAAGATACTGACAGGAGATGCTGGGAGCTGGGGAGGATGAGCCAATGAGAAGAAATTCACGGATTCTGATAGTGCATTCCTTAGAACATTTTAGTCACTTTCAGAGCAAGTCAAATGTTGAGCAACTGCAATTTTCTTAAAATTTCTAAGAGACATGGAGTTTCATTCCATGAAACACTGAATTATGGGTCCTCAACATTCTGGTTTGGTTCTGATTTTCAAGGCATGTTGCTTAGCCCAAAACAAGATGCACAGACAGGCCATTCAAAACGTCTGTTATAAATAAAATGAATATTCTTTCAGAGCATTTTGTTTTGAAGGCAGATTGTGACTTCAAACTACTAGACACTTTGGAAAAGTTCCGCTCGCACAGGTTGCAGAAACCAGGGAGGAATGTCACTTGCTTTTTTAGACATCCCTAGTAATCACAGGCAAGTGCCTTTTTTGCAGCAGAGTCCTCTCAGCCTTTCCAGTGACACTGCTCTGTTAGCTGTTGTGATGAATACTGGCCCCGTCTGTCCTCCTGCTCCTGCTTGTGTGAAAGCAGATACTGAGAACTGCAGCAGTTCAGCAGGGAGCCATAATTCCTTACAAGGAATGGGAAAGTCTCAGTCTTTTCTTCCTCTTCTTACCCATGCTGAAGGCACTTCAGACTTCATCGTCTGAATGCACAAAGTTTTGGGAGAATGCCCTCAATGTTGGTGGTTCTGAACTGAAGATAGCATATATTAAACTGATGACAATTACAGAACTGTCCTAGGAGTAGACTGATGTGCAGTGAGCAGTAATGCTGGCTTGCTCATAAATTTACATGAAGGCAGTCTACTCTAAGAAGCTTGAAGCATTTTCAAAGAAAAAAGAAATTCACTATCCCTGTTTTTTAAATGGAGAAGCAGAAACCCAGAGAGCTGTAAGTGACTTGCCCCACCTCATCTAGTGAAGCGATAACGGCTACAAAAATAGAATTCATGGTTTCCAGGCCCTCTCTCCCTCCAGACTACTAACAGATTTTGCCACCCAAGAAGACCATTTGCCATGTCATCATCAAGGCATATCTGTGTAACACACTTTCTCCACCTATACAGCCTTTGCTTTTTGTAAGCCTCACTTCCCTATCTATGGGGAATAACAACACTTCACTACTTCAAAGGGGTGGAAAGAATGATTGAACTCAAGACTCTGCAGCATGCAGATACAGTAGTGGACACCTTGTAAGTACCAAGGATAGTTAATAAGAAATTAAAAAAAAGGGGTTATATTTGGAGACTGGATTCTTAATTCAGTGCCTGAGCTGTGTTGTTTGAATTATATACATTAATTCCTTCAGATCAAATACTCTGTCTTCCCTCCCTTTTCCATACAGACAAACAGAGTTACAGACACAAATAAGAGGACTGTCAAGCACACAGTATAGGTCTGCAAAATGAATGAATTCAACACCAGCATTTTCCAAGTGGTTCACTGAACAGAATTGCACCAAAACATTCTGAGCATTGCTGTACCTCTTGATAAGCATCTGCAGGACGTCAGTCAAGCTTTCCATCAGAACGATAACTTCAGAATAGGTTAAGTCGCCACAGGGTTTGCCATTGATAGACACCACCTCATCCCCCTCACACAGGCCAGCCTTAGCTGCTTTGCTTTTGCTGCGAACCTACAATGAGTCAAAAACAAAATTCCAAATTGTGAAATTAGTGTTCATTTGAAAATAGCAGTGAATATGTCCCCAACTTAATTTTGTCTGTACAAAATCAAAGGATCAGTGTTATTGATGGTATACAAATTTCTAGTAACACAAATCAGTAACTTGTCCCATTTGAGGTTAATACTGTTCTGGCCTGTAATAACAAATACAAAAATTTCTGCTTTATTTAGCTTGTGAGCTAGATGTCAAACAGGATGGAATTTTTTTTTGAAAAAAGGGAGACATAGAGGTTTGGGACAACAATCAATTGATCAGAGTCTATCAGAAAGGCAAAAAAATCTCATTAGCTTCTCCCAAAATGGAAGACTACTAGAGCTGAAATCTGTGCCAAGGTTTCAAGAGAAGAGTGTATAACTTCAGGCTGTTCTGGGCAGAATGTCAATATCTGCATGCTGTTAGAGCTGTAGTTGTACAGACTTCTGGTGTCCTGGGCACTTTTCCTTAGATGCCCAGCTGTGGATTTAGTTGCCAAACTATAAACATCTGAATCACTGAAGATTCTAAATCCATGTTTAGTCATCTGAATAAGTTCCCTGATTTATTAAAGATTAAGACATGTCTGTTATGGTTTAACCTCCCCCATTAAGTACTCATTCAAGAATCAATGCAGCTTGGTTTTTGCTGTTTCACTTCTTTTTCCACTGGCAGCATGTTATAACTTATCATAGTCTTTGTATAACAAAGCCTAGACAGCTCTAACACCACTCAGGGTATGCCATACTGTTGACTGCTATTTTTAAAGTACATATTTGGCAAACAGTATGTTATATTAACCAGGATGCTTGCAGGAGTATTTTAGAATGACACATACATATAAAAGGGCCATCCTTGCGTTCTTTACTCTGAGTCTTCTACCTGTTTGTGTGAGCACTTTGGCCTTAGATGATACTTAATTGATGGGTCAGTATGTTATCCAATACGGTATGAGTATTAATAAAATCCTTAGAGCATTTTCTTGAAAATTTTTATAGAAGTAGCATAGCTCTATCATACTCACGGCAGCAGAGTCAGCCCCCACTGACTCTAGGAGAGTTACTTCTGATATATACCAGACCTGAGCATGTAGCAGTCCCACAGACGTATGGAATTATCCCCAATATCCTAATAGGCCACTAGGCTAGTGCCTAGGAGGCATTTCTGGAGGCTATTTTGAAGTTTCTTGGAGTGAGAATGATGTGTAGAATGAAGAGTGAGACTGCACATATTTTTTCTGTGGTGGGGCTGTAGATCTTCTTTATTTCAATTTATGCATACCTGTATGTCATATTATGGCTTTTTGAGCAGTGAAGAAACAGATGGCTGGTTACAGAAGCTGGTTACTACCTTGCAGAGGAATTAACATTTACAAATATGGAGTGGTATGCTGCTATGTTTATCCTCCCTTAGGCAAGAGCATAAACATCCTTGTACTTTGGGAAGAAATGACAGTTTAGACAGTGTTTATTGTTTTACTTCATATATGAGCTAGGACTTGGGTTAACTTTTTGTTATTGTTTTTCTGAAATAGGAGGATGTGCTATTAAAATTTTACAAGGCATCCCAGGCCTGAATATAAATATTTAACGTGGATACTAGGAAGAATTTAGAGTGACCCCTTTTCAAAAGACATGTAAACAGTAATTATAGCAACACGTGAATACAGAAATAGCATAAGGTAATACCTAGGATGTGACAAGAAAACTTGTTTCTGTTTCTTTATTAAGTGTCTGAGAACATGGGGTCAGTTCTGTCATAGGTTACCATTACAACTGTCTCATGAGAGAAACTGTTACCCATTCCATAACTTCAGTGATTTATGTCAAAGAGAAAAAGTGCAAATGTACAATGTTAATACCTCTATATGAATTACTGGACAGCTCAAACAATTTCATTATGTTTTTAACAGACTCCTTGGAGGCATTCAAATAAAATAGACAAGGACATTGAACATCTTTTTACCGTTCTTGAAAGGGCCCCTCAGTCCATTTTGCTCCCCTGTGAATTGTTGAAAGGTCAGAAGTTGTGAGATATTTGGACCTTTGTAAGAAAACTGAGCCCCTTTGACTGGTCAAGTAGGAAAGAAATTGCTGTAAGTCACTATACTTCAGTGTCTGGTAGCATTGCAGTTCATATGCACATTAGAGCAAATTTCCTATCAGTATTTTATTTCCAGGTTTATCCACATCAATCAAACCTTTAACATGCTTTAGCCATCACAAGATCACACTGCACATGCAGTGCATTAGTGGTTCTACTGACTGTATGTCAGCCTTTTTCCCAGCCTCCCCCCAAGGCAGCTGTGCTTCCTGAATTTGAATAACATCTGTGTAAGATAACCTCAGTATTACCCTCTTTTTGGTGTTTCTGTTGGGAGAATAAAAGGGAGGAGAGAGCACTGACAAAAATGAGCAAGGGATTGTAGTGAATTATAGCAGGTTGCTGCTAGGATAGAAATGTACCATCATCATTTGTATTGCTTCAGTTTCAGGATATGACCAGGTTACTCAGCAATATGTAGACTGCCTTACCAGGTGAGCAGTAATTGTTTTGGATTTTGCTTATTTGTCTTCACTGGAAACCCACAAAAATGACAAAAATAATTTACTTGTGTAAACAAAAATTTTTCAGATTTCTGAGAAGGAAAAAAAAAAAAAGATTTGTGGAAACCAGGATCTTCCTGATAAAATACTTGCTTAATGAATGGTTTTCTCTCAAAGGAAGTTTTGGCAGGAAGCCTTTGACTAGGGAAACAAAAGCTGCCTTTGTTAGCAGACATACAATTTGGTCACACAGGGAATAGTAAGAAACCTTTACCTTGTTCTTGGGAACTTAAAGCAAGGCACATAAGGTCATAAAGCTGAAGACATTCTTCCAAAAGCAGTGATTGCAGTTGCCTTATAGTGCAGCGCAGGCTTCCCCTGTTACTTGTTGCTCCTGTCTGATTTGGGATGGAGTTTTCTTTGGGAAGGAAAAGTGGTTTTTTTCCCCATAATTTGTGAATGAGATCTCACTACTAGAAAAATATGTTTGTAAAAAATTTTCTTAGTTTTTCAATGTTTGCAATACTGGTAAAACACAGCAAAGCTGAGCCTGTACCATTTGTGCTGAATGTGTCTAGACACCAGCTGCTGCTAGGGAATGTTGTAGCACTTGAGCCCATTTTTCCCTGTTGCTGTCTGTATTGCTTTTCTGCTCCTGCCTCAGTCAGGACTCTTCCTTTTTATTATTGCTATTTATACTATCTTAGTATACTAATATTGTATCAGTATATTATTTATTATTAATTACTCAAGTTGTACATCAAGCTTTGATTAGAAAGCTTCATCTTTCTTCTAATCACAAAATTTCCAATGAAGTGGCAAAGGAACTATTTACTCTCAATTCTAAAAGTGTTAAGGAAATGATTGTACAAGGTGTATTGGCATTACAGCAGTACTGACCTCTCCTAGTCAATGCTATGCATGTTCTGCCTATGAGGAATTTTATATTTCTGGGTTTTTAAGCCTTAAAGTGGTTGTATATAAACAGTTGTACATAACTTTGTCATTAGCCTTGAGGTTATTCTGAGCCAATTGTTATATTATTCTCTGATTTCAGATTTCTAGATTGCTCTGCTGCTAGGGGGTTTGAAGAACAGTGCTGGATTACTTGGACAATTTACCTGAAGTATGTATTTCTTTTTGTTCCCAGATTACTCCCATGTCCAGAATTTTTCCCTAGCAGGAATGCTCCTTGCTGCTTAAAATATCTAGTGCTGGGCAATTCTTCATATCCACAGAGATGTTAATCTTAGAGAAAACTTCCTTTGTGAAGAACTTAGCCTAGGTTCTTGTTGTTATCTGAGCACCAGAGAGGGGCCAGGAGCCCACTGTGTACCGTGCAGCATGAGCCAGCACAAGAAGCAGCACCACTACTCCCTAGGGCAGAAGGCCATGGGGGCTAGTGGAGGGCTCCTCATTCCCCTCACCTGGCACCTCATCACAAGCAGCTGCTGCAACAGGGGACTGGGGCTCTCCAGGGGATTTTCAGGAGGGTCTGTAAAGGCTTGGGCTAGAAACTGTGAGTAAGGCATTAGGAAGATCAGATCTTGGTTGTCAGCAGCTTGACTTAATATGAGATTATTGGTGTAAAAGGCTGATAGTAGGGAATGTGTTTATCTCTTTTTCTTCCTTTTGTGGACAAAAAATGTAAGTGGCCTGGCGGCACCAGGAGGAAGCAAGGAACTGAGCCTGGGGCCTGCTGAGATGGGCTGTGGGCCTAGGTGTAGTGATGTTACCTCTCACTGGTGAGAGGTAACATCCCAGAGATGCAGGTGTGTGTGGGGAAAGCATGGTTTAGTAACTTACAGTGGGTTGGCAGTAGCTCTGGCGTGCTGCTGGGGTTGGGGCAGTCATGGGTGCTTGCAGCAGGTGGCAATTTCAGTCAGTTTCTTATCTACTGAAAGATGAATAAGCTGAGGGAATACACTGTGGCTGTTCTTGCACTAGTATGCAGCAAAGGAGAGATTTTGTAGAGAAAGCTAATATTGAGTGCCCAATCTTCATGCTGTGTGTGCTGTAGTGTTTGTAATTTATACTAGCTCTAGCCCCATTGTGTGACCTGAAGACCCTTTGCCAAGTGCTGTGAGTTAGATATGTTCCTTTGATTTCATCTGAAACCAGTTCAGTTTATACAACCCAAAGCTCTTCCATGATACAAATCAATGTGGTAAGTAAGGATAGCAGGAAAACTTGCTGCAAAAAAAGTAGCCTTGATGAAGCTAAAAAGCTAAATTAGATGCACCTGTTATTTGTTGTGGGCTGCAAGTGAATGCACAGACAGCAACTGGGGCTCAGCTTACCAGCTAGCAATCTTGGTTGTGTGTCTGAGCCCTATAATATGCAGATCAGAGAGCTGAGGTTTGTTGAACCTGATAGCAAGGTCATTGGATTTTAGTTTAATGCAAGGCAGTTGCACTCAAGGACACTGTGTAGTCCTGGCCCTCCAATTGCCCAACTAAGAAAAGTGTTGGAACATTTCAGTGTTGTTTTTACTAGTGACTTCTTGGAAGGATATCTAAATCTTACTCTGCTGTGCTGCAGGGAGTACACACCTGTGTCTGGGAAAAGTATCTAAGTGGTATGCTTCAGATGTAGCCTGACTGAGCCTCTGCCCTGAATGAAAAGTAATTTGAGCATAAGCATAATCCATATAGCCTATACCTTTATCTATTAAAAATAAGACTTTTGTGGCTTTAAAATGTACATGTATTTGCACAGAGATATTCTCAATTCAAAGCAAGCTTTCCAAAACTTGAGTTATTCTCACAACTATTTACTGATCCTTTTCCTGTGAACAGAAAATATTGCCATTGGATGTAGTGGAAATAGACTTCCCCACAATTTTTGGTTCCTTACTTGTACACGTGGAGTCGTTTCTTTACTTGAGTGGTCACCTCTGGAAGTGTGTATTCAATTGAATGTCCTGTCTGATTCCTGGAGCCTCTTCTGAACTGTTGTGTGGCGCTCAGGCTTGAAGCCAGTGTCAGTGGACCTTCTTTACACGTGTACGTCCTCAGTGAAGCCACAGTTCAAAGTGTTAGTCTTGAGCCTTTGATGGCTCAAGGTGTTTTGTTATGATGAGACAAACACATGATGCCCACAACAGCACAGCTTACCAGGCAAATGGGATTTCTGTAGGCAGCTGCCCGTCTTCATTATTGTTTACTGCTTTTGTTTCATCAGCTGCAAACTTTACCAGCAGTGGCTTTCTGTTTTCTTTTAGGCTGATGACTGAACATCAGTAACAAAGAGTGAAGGTTGCATAACAAGTATTTGTCCTTGGACTACTGTTTTGCCGCTATTGAATAATGATTTCCAATTTAAGGTTACTTTCTCAGATCTAATGACTAGCCAGCTTTTAAAGCAGTATTTTTTACTGCAGTGGCAAACAGTGCCCTTAGATGTCTTGCCGTCATCAGTAATGCACAACTGTGTTTAAAAAATGTCTGTTAAATAGGTCCTCTTTAATGGAAACAATTATTAAGCTTAATCTTGGGATTACAAACAACCCTTATTCTGTATATATCTTCAATCTCACCATTACCTAATAGAGTAGCTTTGTTTAAATGTGCCTGGAGCTGAGATCTTTTAATTTTTTCCCCACAGAAGTGGGGACCTATTTTTTGCTTAGGAAAAAAAAAAAATCAGTCTAGGCCTTCCCATTATACAGAAATTGTATAATAAATGTTTCATTCTATAAGCAGGTTCTATCTGCCTGCCACTTTATAGGACTTTCTGCGTGTAACGTTAAGATTTTAGTATCTCTCTTTAGGGATTTTCTGGTGGGTAACTGAGTAACCATTAGTTGTCTTTTTTTTTTTTTTTTTTTTAATATGAGGTTTCTAAGGTAGGCTTTTTTTTTTTTTTCCCCAGGTTATGGTCTATAATTCTGAAACTAGTTTGAGGCAGAAATATGCAACTAGATGGTAAACACAGTTAAAACTTCCCACTTGATGTCTGCACATTCTGTTTCACCCTCATAAGCACAAGTATCAGTGATACTACATGTGGAAGTGCACAAAATGTATTTGAAACTCAGCTTTGCCACTTAACTAAGTGCAATATAGTATTGCCACAATTAAATGCCTGTCTGCTAGTTGCTGTAATAAATTTAGCTAGCTAACATGTTTCTCTTAAATATATTTAAGGCCAGCATAAATAAGTCAATGTAATCAATACTTAGTTTAATTTTATCGGGCATTAGCTCATACGTTCCAGAATTTACACTTCTCATTAACTGATGAGCTAGGTGTTAGTCATGAAGTACAGGATTGGGGATCAAAGATCAGTGTTTCCTGTACACAGCCTTTAAAAAACAGAAAAAAAAGGCACTTCATCTCTTCTATTGTCAACCCTGAAGCAAAGGCAGAGGATAGTAAAGATATTGAAATATATTTAAAAGTTATCTGTCGCTCTAATAGAATTAACAATGTACAATGCTTTATTATGAACAGGAAGCAGAAGCACTGAGTGGAATAATTGCTAGTGTATTAGTGTTTTTAATAGCATGAAATTAAGGAATTAAAAATGAAGCTACAAATGAATTCAGGTACAGTTTATCATAAATTGTAGGTCTAGGGTTTTGTTTTACAACGTTTATGCACACAGAAGTCTTTTAGACAAAAAAGTAACCTTTAGTTAGCAAGCTTTTCATTTTTTAGACAGAAACATCTGTACAGTAAGTTAAGCCTACCGGATAATGGGTTTGGACTTTTAGGGATCTCTCTAGATCCTTTAAGTAGGTCACAGACTTCAGACTGGTAAACATTGATCTTGTTAGGTCAAAATCTTGGGTCTCAGCTCACAACTTAATGCAAAGCAGCATTTGCTGGCGCTCCTCCATCCAGAGCACCAGCCCTTCCAGAGATAATGTTCGGAACCTTCCCAGGCAGGTCATGGGACATGTGTGAGATACTCTATAGTCACACAATCAGTAGAGATGGTGCAGTGACAAACTTGCAATAACTCTTTTTTTTTTTTTTTTAAACACTCAGGCTTACAATGAGAACATCCAAATGTATTTCCATCTTAACACTTTCTTTCCCATCCCCAAGTTTTGCCTTCAAGCAGTAGCTTTTCATTAATAGGAGAGCTATGCACATCACAAGTTATAACATCATGGGCTGTGTAAACTCAAGTCTTTAGAGAAAGGGGACGTGTTTCTCCTTTGCTTCTTACAGCTATCAGAACCCACACAAAAATTCAAACATGAGTTCTCTGTTCCCAACCAATGATGTACTTTGGTCATTTGTGCAAAATGAATATAAATTCTGTGGCGATGAAGCTTGCTGATTTGGAGGAATTTTAATTTAAATGTATGTATATATATACATATATACACTTTATTCCTTCCATTTCCCCTTCCTGTTATAAACTTCTCATGAGCTTGCAAACATTCAGCTGCAGCTCATTATTTGCAAATAACTAAAGATAGTGTTTGAAGAATCTAACTGGAGTTTTGACTGATCTTCAGAATATAGACCGTAACTATTCTTATGTGTACAGATACTGTTATTACTTTTGTGGGCATTTCCAAAGTACAAATATGGTGCCATATCTGCTGTTCCCTCTTCTGTATACTAGAAGTTCTTTTCTCCTCCTGGATTCTGTCATGATCTTTGTAATACAGGCATGCTGCCTTACTTCTCCCTACATTTGTCCATTACTTCCTTGGTTACATCTCTCAACTGTTATTAAATTAAAGCAGAATTTTAGGAGGTTATTCAAGGAGATTATCTAGAATACCTTGAAAAAAATGTATGCCTAATAGATGGCTATGTAGCTTGACTCGAATAACCAAAAACATATAGTCAGCAACACAAGCATATTTGTGACCTTTCCAATCTATAAGGATCCGTCTTTGCATTCCATCTCTAAACCTGCCACCATTTAAAATTATATTCATAGTTTTAAATGCCCATGATTTGTCAGCTTTATGTGAAAACAAATTGGCGGTCTCCAGATTAAATCAACACCTCTGGAAAGAAATATGCAGCCTGTCAATTGGTTTGTAGATCTTAATTTATACAAGGAATCAAGACCTTTGCTGGAGTAACTCAATTTAAGATGCTTTGACCCACATCACACTTCAGGAGCTAAGTCATGATTGCAACTTGTAGGCTGTATGCTTAAAATGGTGATGGAATCTAAAAAACAGGACAAAAAAAAAAAAAAAAAAAAACTTGCTAAAACCATAATAAGGTTAGACCACTTATTTTACTGGTTGATAATCTAGGCTTGTTGAAGTTAAAGTTAGGATGTACTTGTGTGTTATTAATGTTTATCCAAACTTGCCATTAGGCTGTCAAGCTCACTATGGATTTTCAAGTACATGAATTCTCTACCTATGCAACACAGTTTATTATGCATTAAATCTTTCTGTACAACAGACAGTTTTCTGGTACATGGTTAACATGCAGTTCTTATTCTAACCCCAGAATAACAATGCTGTCTTCAACAAGAAAGCAAAATTCTTCACAGCTGTTATCTCATCAGCACTTCCACATACTTTGAGCAATGTTTCAAACATTTTAGCTAAATTTGTCTAAAATTCATCTCTTTAATATTGTGTTTGTGTTGGACATAGGTGTTGCAGAGGTATTGAAGATCATGACATGCATCAGATAGACAGCTGGGAAAATCTAAGTTCAGAAAGTTTCTGGCTTTCCTGGTCCACATGCCAAGATAATGTAACAGGGCAAGCTAAAGTTGGTTGTCAGACATTGTGCCTATACATGAGGAAAACTGAATTACCTTTGTGTTCTTAGTTTCCTCTTTGAATAAGTATATAAAGAGAAAATAGTTTTCAGTAGATATAAAGCTAGAAATGAGCAGACAAGACAGTAATCAGATCTTCAGAAAGGGAATCTGGGCCACTGGCAGATTTAACTGAGTATTAGTAGCGTAGTTGAGGAGTTTGACTTCCTTGAGAGGTTTTCAATACCATTTAATTAATAACTCTTGCCTAGAAATCTAGTCTGGGCTTTATGTTCACATAAATTCATTTGAAATACCAGTTTCTGGTCTAAACCAGAGGTCTGATATTTTTGGCAGGCCAGAGCTCAAGCTTAGGGGTCAAATCTTAAGCAAGCTGGGATGTATGCTATTGAGATAGCATGGTGCCATAAACTGGAGTTTGACTGGGCCGACTTGTCTGTGTGGAAGTATTCTGTATACAGACTCTCAAAATCCATGATGGCCATATACACTGTACTCTTATAAAGGGCCTCTTTATAGATGGTATACCAAATTTCAGTGTTTTCATTAACCATGCTTATATTTGAGTCTGAGTCTGCTGCATGATGTGGCTCAAACCAGTTGCATTTGCACTGCCTGGAGGTGAGTTTGCATCAAGCTGATACCAGTTCCTGTCCCCTTCATACTGAATTTCTCCACCAGACAAGAGTTTCATTCAGACTCAGTCACAGTAAAAGCTACCATGTGAAAACTTCAGACGGTAGATTCAGTGGGAGTGCAAGATCCAGCCCCTCCCTAGCCTCTCTGAACGTATTGGCACACAGTGAGGATGCTTGTTAGGAGCACATTAGATGCTAAAGTTGGAATGCTGTGACTTTAGCTATTATAAATTGGCCAGTTTCCTGTACTTTACCTTTTAAGTCAGTGTGTACTATTCTTTGGGGAATGTATGTAGAATTTGCACCATAAGACTACTTAGAGCATGCAAAAGTCTGTTAAATGATTGGGTTGAAAAAAGATACTTCTAAGCTATCTCCTGAATGGTTTTCCTGAGCAGAAGCTTTAGATAATGAAGTATCTCTGGTTTTCAAGGTAAGCACTGAAATATTTCCTTCACCAATTTCTTTCTAATATCAGGATGATATTGGGAATTTGGCAGATCAGCACACTCTTTTCTGCTTCTGGTCTTAAGGGGAAGCTCCTAGACAGAACCACTGTTGTAGAGATGGCTTTTAGGTCTGTCTGTAAAGTTAATTATCTTTCTAAATTGGTTTTAAAATGGGAAAATACAACATTAGTGGGACCAAAAGAGACAAGAGTTAATATATTCAGGTATATGTTTGTTACTTACTGTTCTTTAGTGTCTGTTGGATTAAATCTAAAAATATCCTTCCAGAAGATGGGGAGGAATATTGCTCTTTGAGATCATGGGAGTGCTTGCATTGATTATCACCAAGATCATCATTAGAAAAGTTGAACAGTGGTATAATATTATGCTAGTTTATGGCAAAATATATGATATAGGATGTTAAACTACACAAAGTGAAGGTATTTTTTAACTTTAAAACCCATCGATCTAGTTGCCTAAAAGGTTCTGTGTTTACTTACCAACCCACAGCTACAACAAAACCTTTATCATAGTTTATTCATGTAAAAATTAATGGGATATTCTTGCAGAGGGGTGATGGTATCATCTGATTATTGTATTTACTTATTGTATAACTCTGCCTCCAGTCAGTCCTCTGGTTGCTCTTTGTGTGTGAAATTACACTTCTTGAGTGCACTGGTTCAGTTTGCTAACTGTTGTCTCCTCCTTGCCATAGTGTGAGAAGAACATATATAAAGGTTCAGTTCTCTTCATGGTATCTTTGACAAATGCAGAAGAATCGATTTCTTTGGTACAGCTTACACATACTGTTGTCGGAGGGTTAAAGAACATGTTTGACTATTTACATATTGATGGAGAACTTACGCCATTTGGAACCAGAAAGCAGACTGATCTCAGTGAAAAGAAAAGCTTGCACAAATTCCCAAAAGTATGCCTAATATATTAGTGTATCATCTTGCTAGTGGTTGCCTTTCTCTGGCAGAAATCCAAAGCTAGCAGCTGAAGAAAGGGTCAGATAATGGCCTCTGAATATTGATCTGGTATGCTGGCGACACAGCAAATTTCCCAATAGTGAGCTCGGATACAGCACTTGAAGTCTGTTATTCATTTTGCACAACACTTCTAGTGTATAGTCTAGCTATGGATTTTCCTTTTTTGGGGGTGTACTACTGTGCACTTAAGTAGCTGATGTGTCAAAACTAAAATGCTATGTTGATTTTCACTAGTGCTGCTTGTGACTTGGTGAACGTGTGACAAGGAGAGGAATGATGCTGCTGCCTCTCAATTGTGTGGCTGTGCCTTGTCTGCTCTATTTCCATTCCTCCTTTCTTCTTGCCCTGCTTGAATGGTGACTGGCTGTATGTTTCCTGGCTTTTTTTTTAAATCCCAACCAACTTTGATTTCTTTATGAGCATCATTTTTTCTTCTTCGTTTTCCCTTTGTGCAGAGACAGAATTGAATTGTCAATGCTTCTTTACCTAGTGCTTTAGTATATATCTGTAGCATCAGAAGTCTTTTCACTACAGTATAGCTTGTGGCCTGGAGAAAAGACCTTCTATGATGATTGAAGTTAAGAGAGGATAATATGGCCCAATACAGACGAGAGACATAGATGTCTATATCAACTGCTATGGAGCAGTTGGTGGTAACAGTGCAAGTACCACAACAGACAGTGCTTATGGTAAGCATACCTGCTGCCTAATCTTGGTCTGAACTCATCGTTGATAGAGCAGTGGAACTGCTATACATTTGCACCATTAGTATGGTTTTAAGACCATACACTAGGTGTTTCCAGCAGAAAAAGCACCACATTTCTTATACCAAAACTGCAATCAAAAGACAGATAAATGAAAGGTGAAAAGCAAAATCTGCTATCTGAAAGTAGGTGTTTTATGGTTGTACTAAGATAATACTGGGATTTACATACACTGTTCCAAAGAGAACAGCTTTTCTAGCATGGACTTGCTTGGTAGAAGAAGGGAAAGGTATGTGAGAAGTAACTAAAAACTTGTGTGCTTCCAGACCTGAAATGCAGTTTCTTTAAAAGGACAGCATCTTTTGGGGGAAAAAAAAAAAAAGACTGGATTCTTCTTCTGTTCCTCCTCATAATTGTGAGAGAGTGGGAAAAACTGCCCATATGCTTCCTCTTTGTTTGTGAGATATTTGATAGGAGGAATCTTTTAGTCCATTCTGTGGAGTTGTGTCCCATCATGCAGTACTGTAATAAAGATGCATGAACTAGCTGCAGAACTAGAAAGTGGGACAACTGTATGAGGAAGATACTGAGCAGGCACGCCTGAACCATGCCAGCAACTGCCAGCCTCTAGGAAGAGTTGTTGCAGGTCCTTGGAGACAAATGCAGGGAAACAAAGAGGAGACAGAAACTGAGGGTGGGGTGCTGGAGCCAGGAGACTGTTCTTGGTGCTAAAATGTATTCATATGGGTTTAACTGTCAACTAGAACAAATACATACTGTTAAGTGGTTTAGGAATTAGCTGTTTTAAATTTCTCAGGCAAAATCTGTGGTGCCAAAGCAATTCCCTTAGAAAAAGCATATCACATCAACATGATTAAATTTTTCCTTGATGGAGTAAATCTTGTTGGGAGAGAGCTTGAATATGAAGTCCTGTATTCAGCAATCCTCCATAGTCATTAATTGCGTATTTGTGATTTTCTGAGTCACTGTACTGACTGCTCCATTAACACAGTCAGAGCTGATACCAGAAAGTATAATTACTTGTCTTTATCCTTTCAAAACACTGGCACAACACTCAATTTTCTAGGCCTCTGACAATGAGTGCCGTGTTCTGACAACGAAAGTCAACATTAGCTGTCCAAAGGCCTGTTGAGACAGCTTTCAAAACTTCTGTATGTAACTTAAAGAGCAAAAGCTCCTACTGCTTTTGCAGCAGCAGCATGTGTGAAATGTGCTGATGTGGACACTGCCTTTTTTCAGTTATAAGTGACAGTGTGGAACTGAGGTTCCAGACTCAGATCAGGATTAGAGGAAGAGCTCAAACTGGTATTTTTGCTGTGATGAGTAAGTACATCAGGTGGCAAAAGACCACCATTCCTGCAGTGTATTACTGCAGGCAGAGCCTCAGGGCCTAACACGGAGTTAGTAGCCTGGGTTACTGATTGCCATATTCCAACATTGAAGACTACATTAATGGGAGGACGAGTGTGTGGATCCAGGCTGTACTATTTGGGATAATAGCTGGTAATTTTAAGCTGCAAAATCAGCATAAAATTTGCTCTCATTTATCTATGGTAGAATTTGGATGGACCAGCATTCAATGTTGACTGAAGCTGGGGTTATAGGCTCCTGAGCCAAAACTGCAATTGGCGCTAGCACAGATATTGTGGTCAATGCTGAGGCCAGCTTATTGTCTCTGGTTAAGGCAGAATTGTTGACACCGTAAGGACCTATTTGGTTTGAATTCTTCTAACTTGAAGGCAGCTTGGGCGTTTCGGTGCTATTCATTGATTCTGACTGGCTCCTGGACAAAAGGGAGAAGAGAGCAAAGCAGTGTTCACACAGAGCAAGCTTACATTCAACCATCATGAAATGGGTCCTACATCTGATAGGTGGTTCCTTGATTTGCCCAGCCTGCTGTCTGCACTTTTGTGACATTTGGAGTTGTCATGAGCTTTGCCTCAGGACAACTGAGGCTGGTCTGTGAGTTTCAGCTGCAGTTACTTTTCCTGTGCGTCAAACCTGTAAAATAGACTATATAATCTAGGATTAACTAATTTCTCAGATGTTGTTTATGAATGAGGTTTGAGGAAGATTTGCAAGTCCCAGCTGTGTCTGGTAACAGAGCATGCATAGCTACAGAGCTATACAGAGCCTGATAACTTGCAGTGTTCTGCTAGGACAACATTTGGCTGACCTTTGGCACAGACCCGAGCAACAGTAGAGGGTGCATCGTCCTAGGAACATCCCTGGGAGATTCAGAACACTTTCAGCATCTTCCTTGCTGTGGGTCAAAGGTAGCAAGAAAGAGAAGAGACTCAATTTGAATAAGAGAATAGACTGTTACCCACTGGAATGTTATCCAGCTCTGTGCTAAAAATGGTGCTGAGAAGTATGAGAAAATCGTCCTGTCTTGGAGGGAGAATGGGGAGGTTGGAAGGAAAGAGTTTGCTGGAGGTCTTTGGATTTTCCGTAGTTTAATCCAAAGCATGTCTGTGTAATTTGATGTTTTGTCCTGTGACCTGCCTTTCAGTCTAAGCAATGTTGGGAGGGGGAAGGCTACTTGGAAGGGGCGGGGTGAACTGGCTTAGTAATTAGTGACATACAGGCCATAAATCCATCCTACTAGCAGGCAAATAAGCCACTCAGCTACTAGTGTGCACTTTGTCAAACCCACTCATTCCTAGCTTCATATCCTGTATCAATTACATTGCCCTATGTGGCTACCCCGTCTCATTTTCACTCCTTTGGTCATCTGCCCAAATTCTCTTGAAGCAGGGGGGAGGGAGAACAGGCAGAAACAGGAAGGAGGGAGGGAGAGTTCTCGTTAAAAATCTGGATAAGAGATGACACGTTTAATCCTTAGAGCAAAACTAGTCCAGTGACAGTTAAAATGAAATTATTATTCAGTCTCCTCAGTCCGTTCCCAGAAATGGTATTGTTTATGACAATCCCTTACCATTATGTCATGAGTTTGCAAATATACAAGCATGGCATATGATCATCCGCCCAAAAGGAATAGCAAAGGCAGCAAGAAGAAACAAATGCCGTCTTGCAGGTTTCTGTTTCAGTGAGGGCTGTAGCTATCACTGTCAATGATGTCAAGGTTATACTGAAATACGTGCCCAATGATGTATTTCTTGCTACTTGCCTCACTGCCTAGGCAGCAATTCAGTCAGCACCAGAAGGATCATGAAGAGGTAACCAGAAGCTTTGCCTCACTTCCAGTGGAGAAAGCAGCAGCACTCTGTTTATTTAGAGAGCTTTCTTTTTGTACAATGCTTGGTACAATTGGGCCAGATCTCAAATTGCAGGGTATGGGGGCTTTGGGGACTTCCTTAGTACAAGTGAATCAGATTGTTCAAAGAAACCCAATAACATGAGCATCTGGTAAATGCAGCATCTAGATAATATACTTTAAACAGTTATTGTATTATGCACAAATAAAGAGGCCAATGCCTACTCTTAAAAGGAAAGCACAAACCTCCTAGTCACTGGAGGAGTGTGAATCGAAGTGGCTCAAAGTCAGCTGAGAGCTCAATACAGGGACTGAGTTCCAGCTGCCGTTACTTGAGGTCATCTTTAGCTGCACTGTTCAGCTAAATAATACATACAGTTAGACTGAAGAAAATGGTCCTCTGTGTTAGCTGTATTTACCAGGATTTCACATTAAACTCCACCATGTCACTCTCTCTTTAACTAGTTCTATTTTTCTCACTTTTCAAAATGCCTCAGCCTCTCTACTTGAGACTCAAGTTTCTCTACTTCCCTGAAAAGTTTTCTACTGACCAAATTTCAGAATTTCCTACTTCACTGATTTACCCAAATTTCACTGACATTTCTCTATTTCCCTGGTTCTTCATATCTTAGAGAGTTCATGGGAAAAAAAGTCGTATTGGCTAATGGCTCTAGCCATGAAGTAGTCTCAGACAAATTTCCCAGAACTATTTAAAAAAAAAAAGCATGCAAACTCAGTTACCAGTCTTCCAAGTTACTTAGCATCCTTCATGCTTCAGGTGTGATGTTTTGAAACAACCTTTCAAAACTGAGAGCAGCAACAGGCCTACCCATCTTATTATTTAGAAAGGAAAGCTCTGCAAAGCCAGATGAATGTTTTGTGAATGCCAGTGCATTTGCAAAATACATTCACGTAGATGCCTTTCAGTGTCTTCTGTCTGCTGTCCTGCACAGCTCCTTTTTGGTGACTCATCAGGGGATTCAGATGTTCATCCACCTTACCTCTCCCTGATGGCTGAAGTAAAGCTGGCCAGGAAAGCAGCAGTGATGGCTCAGGGGGGATGTACACCAAGCAGATGCATGCCTTCCAGAGGAGGTCAGTGATCTCCTTCTGGTTTGCTCTCACAGCAGAGGAGACCAGGTTTCTGTGCTTGTGCTGGAGACCTCAATGAGGCAGAAAAGGGTGGGTGGAGATTCTCAAGTGTTGTTTCCAGATCCTGCAGGGAACTAAGAGACAGAGATATTCCCTCTGTGGACTTTGCCACTCACCTGGTAGCAACACTGAGCAAGTTATTTAGGCCTGTGCTTTTAATGAACCAATTAAAGTCCAAAATCTGGCATGGAGATTTCCATATCCGAGCTTCAATTTTTTCAGAATTTACCTTAGTTTAATTTGATCAAGCTTTAAAATGGTCATAGTTGAACTGATGCACATTCTCAAACAAAGTTCTTCCTTCTTTTCCAGTGGCTTGTTTTTGTATGGCTTTAACCCAAAATAATTATAGAAAAATAGGAATCAGTATGTCTGTTGCAAAGATTTACTTTGGCACCCCCTTAATCCTTTCCTGTGTAGGCAGTCCTTGAACCCCTTTGTCAGCTTGTGCATGTTTCATGAAATTGACATGGTGATTAGTATTCATCAGCTGCCTTTCAGCTCTTAAATAGCATACTGTGTAAGGCTATATACCAGAATTCCTATGTGGGGCCAACTAGAGTAAAAATGAAGTATCCTGCAAGTAGAGCATGAGATTTGCAGTGGAACTGAAGACTGAAAGATCCTAGCACGGTCGTGTCTGTGCAAGTCTGACAGAGGTGCTGAGCTCTGTTTAATGCTCCTGGACTTAGTGCGCTGAAGAGTCAGACCTATTCTTTTACAGTCTCCAGTTCAGGCACGTTGGCAGAGTCAGTGGCTTTTTCTGTCTCTGACTTTAGCAAGAGCAAGTTGTCAGCATCTTCAAAAGCTGGACCAAGAGGATTTGTGTTCCCTCTGTCCTTTCCTTTCTGTGTATTCCCAAGGGGAATGTCTGCCTGAGAACTGGAAAAACTGCTATACTGACATGTGAGATTTCTGTTTGCTTGTTTTCGTCTGCCCTTCTGTCCTCGGTGCAAGTGTTGGGCTTAACTCAGGGTATCTTGCCCAGTCAGGCAGTCTGGGAAAGGCTGGCAGTTGTGTATGAGGGTAGGGGGAGGGTGAAAGAAAGGGTGTTATTTTGCAGAGCTGTAAATCCAGCACCTTTTGCCAGTGCTGCATTCTTTTTTTATTGCTTGTTTCTAAGAAGCTATTGCTGCAACAGCACTGGCTGCAAACAAAATCTCATTTACTCAAAGTTCATGACAGGACAGGTCATGCATTTTGTACATCTGTGGGACACTTACGGAAGAAATAGGGAGTGCGCTTTCCAAAAACTTCAGCTTGAAATTGCAGCAGTTTCCATGTTGCCTGGCACTTCAATGTCAAAGAGATTTCTATTTTTAGAGAGAGATTCTACTCAAAGAGCTATATAAGGCTGTGCTGGGGAGATCGTTACTTTTTTTGTAATATATGAGAATACTTGTTACTCAGTGGGGGAGAAAAAGGACCTGATTCTTTTGTGTAAAACAGGAAAAAAAAACAAAGATACTCTGACTTGGATGCCTTTTGAGGGGAGAGGG
>VXAL01017409.1:7356-34532 GCA_013399475.1 Chauna torquata
TGAGTCAGGGATTATTGATTTTACCTACACTGAAAAGTATCTAACACTTCCGAAGTTCTCTGATACAAATAAAGATCTTAGGATACTCTACTTCCTAAAACCTTCGTTAAAAATGCTGCAAATCCCTTCTACAGAAAAGCTATACAACTAAACAAATGTTGTTTACAAAGCAAATGATTTAGATTGAACTTAGCAATATTTAAAGTAAATGACATAGCAGTTCTTAAGAGGAGTTCTTATGCTTTTAGCCTCCATAACTGTACACTTAGAATGACTGTACATCAGTAAATTTCTACATTTAACTTCATTTCTGACCTTCCAGAATGCTATGTTCTTTCTTCCAATTTGTAACTAGCATATGCATACTTATGTACCTCAAGAAGTAATGCATTTTGTGGGCTACAAATCATCTGTGATAACGGCTATTGTTCAGACATAGAGCAGTCTTTTCCAAAATACCACTACTGAAAAACAGAGTATGAAATAATTTTTACAGGCTTTGGAAGGAATGTCTAATGCAGTATGAAGAAGCTAAACTAAGCCAAGTCCTCCTTATGGAGAGCATAAATCAAGCACAAGAATTAGCCTTAATGTACTGGCAAACTCTTTACTTTCAATTGTGTAATTCTTGATATCCATATATTTAGTATCATTATAATCTAGCACTATTGCTAGAGCAATACTCTGTGACAACTATGCAGCATTGAAGTAAGTCTGCTGTACACTTTTTGCTAACCTGTCAATGCACGCACTGCAGTGGACCACTTTTCTCAAATCTGTTATTCCTAAGAAAACAACAGCAGGAAAAACAGTCTTACTACTTGATACAATACCAGAGTGCAGCTTGCTACTATGCAATATAATTGTTATTTATGAGGCAGTGCAATAGCTACAGCTATGCTAGCATTCCCAGAACACATTCTCACTTTCAGAGCATTTTTCATTTTCTGAGACTCCTACATGGCATTAAAAATCTCCTAGAGATGAAATAAAATGCCACTGACTGAATTCCTCTACAACATGGATGGACATTTTTTCTGTTATCAAATGATAAAAACGTAACTGTTGTAATTTCAGATTAGTTTTACAAATATTGGTAGTCAGCTGTTAATTGTAACTGCATTTGTGATGTACTGTCTTGTCCACACAGGCTATGTTTAGCACAAAAGTAAGGAGCCAAGCATGAGAGTGAAAATCTGTTTTATTCTAGAACCAATTGAGGACTAAGTTTGATCTCAGGGTGCATCTTCAGACTACAGTCACCTGGCACTACTGGCATTCAGCTCACCCAGGCACAAATACTCTCCTAGATGCTCCTCCTCATTGATCTTGCATTGCTGGGTGGAAATTAAAATGTACTTCAAGGAATTAGATATGTTAGTTTCTGAAGAAACACTGGAATTACTAGATACATTCTTTGCACTGTACTTCAGCTATTTGTTACCATGCCTATTTTTTCACCCAGGTCCATGCTCACTGCCTTGCGGAAAAACCACTGTATGTAATCAGATGGTCAGGCTATTCAGTGCCTAAGAAGAGTTCTGTAAAATGATTGCTGTCAATCACTTTTGATTCCAGAAGCAGAACAGACAGCTGGATTGGGGTCTCAGATTTCCTCATTCACAATTAATCACCTAAATATTTGTATTAATATCTTCCACAAATTCCCCCACGTAACTGGTACTGCATACTTACTGAAGCTGATCTTAAATAAGAACTCTGTGTAACCTTTCCAAGGTACTAGTCCTCACCCTCCCACCCCTAGAATACTTTAAGATTCTGTATATCGCATAAAATGGCTTTTTCTTTCAGAGTTCTTAATTTTTTGAATGTTGTTTCAGATTCTGCTCTTGAGAAAGTAATCTTTCTCAGAAAAAAAGAAAAAATCATCCCAGTAATTTTTACAGCCGTATAAAAATACTGTAGAGGTGAAACGCAAATTCCCTGACTGCACTGCAATTCCCACTGACTACACTGCAAAGCACTGTATCAATGGACATGCTAGGTTAGAATAACTCATGATTTAAGTATGGATTATTAAATACATTAAATATGTAAGGCTACTAAAGCTCCAAGCAGATACCAAAGTCCACCTTAAAAATTTATGAAGATAAAAGATGGTTTGGTTCTTAAATTCATATTGCAGAGTCAGAGTATCAATACACTATGATTATATAATAGCCCTCAATGTAATTCCATTCACAGCAAATCAGTTCTGGATAATATCTCATACATTTCCACTGAGAATAATTACATTGTTATATCCATCATAAGAAACACCCATCAACTGAGGATGATCTGACATGAAACAGTATGACTGCAGAAACCAAAAATCTACCACTTACGTGTTTTCTAGGAGGATTGTATGAATATATAACAAATGAATAGCTATCAAAAATAATAAGGCCGTGTTTTCATGTTATAGCTCAGCTTACCTCGTGGCTACCATTTCTTTACTTCCAACCATACAGTTCCAACTGCGCTCTCACGCTGGCTGTAGCAATTCACTGAACTCAGCATGAGCTCACGTAGCAAAAAGATCAGCAGAGAACCATTTAGTTTTTGCTTGGTTTTCCTCTCTAAATATTGACATTGTGGAATCAGAGGAGACAAGAGAAGTAAATAGACAGTTGTGTCCAGAATCATATGGGGATTCATTTTTACCCATTTTTACATCCAAGCACTAAGTTGCCTAATCACACTATCATTTAAACTAAAAAGATAATTAGATATTGGAATATTTTGGCACTGGCATGTGGTTCTATGTTTTGTTCATAGAACTGCGCAAATTGCCCAGAAAGTCATTCACAAAACTATGCTGCAACAGTTTATCACTGACATAGTCATTCATGTACCTTCCTTGCTGCTCATGCTTGGGAAAAGCAAAACAGAATTCCTCAAAAATTCTGGTTGTCACCAATCCACCATGCCAATCCAACAGTTCTGACAGGCTGGTGTTCTTCAAACAGACTAAACAATGGCACAAGTAGGAGCCCAGCAGAAAGGCACAAGACTCAGTATAATACAACTGTCATACCTTTTGCTTTGTCTTGTGCCAAAAATCTAGCTCAATTTGGAAGCTTGTCAAGGGGGCAATCCTGTAAAGTACCAGGTACCTTGAACAGCTAGCCAGTTTCCAGCAGAACGCCCCATAGAAGCTGCATCTTGCATCATCAGGCTCTAAATCAGGAAAGGTGAACTACTGGCATTGATAAGAAATTTGAACATCAGCACAAATTTCTGTTGAAACAGTATTTCAACAAACCACCACGTATGTTTCTCTGAATAAATTAGGCACTAAATAAAAAGTTCAACATTACTGCATTATACTAGACTAGAGGTGTTTCCTTTAAGGAAACTCCTAGGATTATAGGCAAACATAGATGATGTTCTTGGATGTGCCATGGAAATTGCTACAATTTGCTTTTTAACTAGTATGTCTTAACTTACCTCTTTCCTAAAAGGAGAAACATAAAGGCAAATGAACAAAAGATGCTCTCCATTTTGGGTGTTCCACATCCTCCCTACAAATTCCTTGCCTCTTTCTTCAACATTCAAATATAAGCGAGTTGAGAGCCACCACTTGTTTCTATTTTCTACTTAGATTTCACTACACTCCTCTTTCTTTGTAGTCCAGCTTCAAAACAAAGCACAAAAGGAGAGAAGACGTGCATTTGCACTTCAGCTCCATCAGCTTTTTTTCTGCTTCTTTCACCTCCAGTTATAGTCCTATCCAAAACAACATAAGCACGATGAGACAGCTGAAGAAAAAACCTGTATTTCCTCTTCTTAGACTAACCAGCCTCTCTCTTGGACTCAAAATTCACAGTTTGTCACTGTACTTCTAGTTACCTTCAGTCTGTGCCAGGTCTCTTTCTTCTCCAAACACAAAGGGCCCCTTACAAATTAGTATCTGGGGCACACAAGAGCGCAGAAGGACACATGCAATCTAGATATGGGCCACAGCTTACTGGCAGAAGCGTCCTGCTGTAGAGATCTCAATATATGGGTCATTCTAGTGCATATTCAGTACATTTTCCATATAGCTAGGAAAATGCCTGTATCAAATAAAATCTTGGGAGCAGTTAAAAAACATGGTGTCACAGCTTTACAGCCAGAAGGGTGTTAGATCGTAACACAGAAAACTTTTATTTACCATATTAGGCTACACTGGTACAAGATTATACTTTGAATCTGAAAAAGGTGTTCATGTGCCCAAAAGACTACCACCTTCTTCAGCTACAACAGTAGATGCAATCTTCCCTTACATTTAGTTCTGAAATGCAGCTACCACATAACATCTGTTCAGTATTTTGCAGTACTATATATAAAAATTCATTTCACTAATTTGATAATTTATTTTTTTTTATTTCCTACTAGAATCATTGACAGCTTATCAACTTTGGAAACTGTGAGGTTGTATGAAATCTCTTCTATTCTACTTGTGTGATATCTTTTTGATGCTTTAGAGTGACTTCTCAGCGCATGCCTACAGCTTTACCTAAAATAGTTGAAGAACTGTAAAAAAAAAAAAAAATTATTTTCCAATAGCATTATTTTCTCCCACATGGAGACATAAGGAAAAAAAAACAACAAAAAAACACTTCGATGGTCGGTGCCATAAAATTGGGGTTGTGAACAACAAAAATTCATAGCTACCTTGACCACCACAAAGCTGAAGGATTAGTTCTTTAAAAAAAAAAAACAACAACTGTATGGAGATTTAATCTTCCCAGATGTTAAGAATTTCTTTTTTCCTGAAAAAAAATCTTCTTGCATTTTTAGAACAAAGCCCTGCTCTCTACTTTAATCTCCATGCAAGCCACCATTTAATTTGCCTGCGTTTATATGTATTCAGAGAGTTTAGTAACATGAAAACCAATTAGACACATAAAACTGAACCATATGCATAGTCAGTAAGGCATTAACAGAACAGTTTGTAAAAGTGAAGGATTACAGGTCTGGGGCACAAAATTGTATAATAATTTATTCTTTTTCAATATAAAAACTAATCTTAAACTCTCTCCTTACTGAGTATTTGATGTGGTCCTTCTGGTAATCCACAGTAAACCTCATACATATGAAAGTACTCCTGTATTCTTGTTCATACCATCACTGAACTTTGATTTTTATCTGCCACGAGTCCTCTTACTTAACTGTGAAATTTAGTCTGCTTTTCACTCTGTAATAAAAATCCACACTGAAATTATGGCATGCACCTAACTGCACACCACAGTAAGTGAAAGGGTCATTGTCTTTCTCAGTTGAGGGAAAGCAAGTCTCATGAATTGTTTTTATCTAAGTTGTCTGTGGGCTCCTACAAAAACTAAAATAAGCAGCAGATGCCCCTTCCTTTGCAAGATGCAAATACAAAACAGCTCATGGACTTCTGTTACGCTTAGGTAATTCTACACCATTTGTATACGCTGAAAGTATCTTATAGACAAACAGCTTATTCATATATATTTCACTTAAATGAAGGAATATATTCATAGCACAGCCAACTAGTTTGGCCTCCAGTAAAGCTAATTTAAAGCAGTGCAACTATATTCTACTCTGTATATACTAACTTCAAGATAATAATAAAAAATATAGAGTATACACATACACTGAGACAATCTTGATGTGTTCTATTTGTCCAGTAGCTCCATGAGTACTTTCCAGCATATTCTTTCCAACATATAAGTGATGTGTTAAGTAGTTTACAATGCAATCCATGACAGAAGGTAAGCAGAGTTTCTTTCTGGCAAATCCCTGGCAAATTTGCAAGGCTGTTTATCCCATTGGTTATTATTAACACCAAATGATGTAAAAGACGTATCAAATAGGAGACGAGGTCAGGTCACACAACAGCCTCAAAAGCTGCATTCACAAATAACAACATGAGAAGACTACAGCTAAAAGTAATCAAACTCTGAAGTGCTGGGCTTTAAAGACACGTGACAGAAGCGCCACATGCACCTCAAAAAATGGTGGCTTTTGCATCCTATTTCCCTCAGACACAACTTCACAGAAAGCATAACTGCAATTTAAAGAAGGGAAGTCATGCATTTGGGCATGAACCCAACATTGCTAATACCTCCTCGTTACTCCAGTTTATAATCTGTGACAGAATTAAACTCTTAATTACAAAAGTCACCAGATAATAGTTACAATCAAATCAAAAGCAAAGACAGACAATCTTTGGCTCAGAAGCTTCACATGCCTAAAATTTCCTAGCTAAATAAAGATACTACCTCATGCTTTCAACCACGTAGCCCTGTAACATAGTATTGCCACTGCTGTGGAACAGGCCATCAGCTTTGCACTCAACCTGCAGGGCCTCAGGGCTGACGCTTGCCAGGGTTGCTCTGCCTAAACTTGACCTGTCTGCAGCTTTGTCTTACTTGGTTTAGCTGTAAGGGCGATTTCTCTAACTGAGCAAATATCTATAGCTAATATAGCCTTTTTATCTGTTATCTTTTTTATCTTCTGTTACCTTTGTACGGTACAATCACAGATAGCTGTAACAACCAGACAGTACACATAAAATGAGATATATACAACTCTAATACAATGATGTAGTGTAAAGAAATACAGGCCTGGTAAGACAGCAGAGGCCTTGAGAAGCAGAGACACCATATGCAGTGGGGATGCCCAGTAATATGTTTTTTGGACTGATCAGAGACATGGCAGTTTCGAAGCTAGCTATGCAGTCTTCCTCTATACAAAATGATTGTGAACAGAAATGAAGTAAAACTGGAGGAGCAACAAACAATACTTCTGCCTGAGATCTTTCAGAAAATTAGTATGAGCTTCAGGCCCTAGCAAACAATGCAAATGTAACAAGATGTACAGGAAAGAGGGTTCGAAACAGAAATCTTCTTAGCTACAGCAACAATTACAAGAATGGTTATTAACACTGGCAATTCCTAGACTTAAGTACCTTATTATTATACCGTAACAACCAGGCTATGCATTTGCAAAGCAAGTCCAAAGTCTGAAAGTCTATTCTCTCAAACTGCTCTTCAGAAAGGCTTTAATTAGAGATAAAAATGAGATATACAGTACCTTTAATAGAGACAGCTTAGAAGAGATTCACCCCACATCTGGATTCTGATGCATTGAACAGCCTCTTAAAGAAGCACTTAAATGCAACACTCCCCAGTGTCATTTATCACAACTCTCACTCCATCAGTCAGAGGTTTACGCTTTCTTTTTTTTGTGAGGTTTTACTATCTGATTGTTTAAGCATAGGTGATAAATATGCTGGAAATCATGGTTACAAAGTCCCACAGCTCAGCTTCCTGTTCTAAGCAGCACTGTAATAACATGTACATATTTACAACAAGAGGTGTCTGAAAGCCAAAGAAAAATGAAGGCAAATGGAACTTGCAAGAGAACTGAGGATACCTAGGCTGGAACAGCAGCAAGGAGTCTGTGGCAGAGCAACATCACATTACTCACATCTGACATTGCCAGACTGTAGAGGGGATGTGATTTTCTGATCCACGTTATCCTGAGAAGATACATACAGTGATGGGAAGCAAAACTGCACCAGCTACACGTGCTGACACACAGTCTGAAAAGTATGGGTTTTTATACCCTTTTCAATATTCCATGCCATGGTCACAGACTTTCAGCAAGAATGAAGAAACTGATGTCCTTCAGGGAAACCAAACCAAAATAACTTCCCCTCTAAACCATTTGAAACCTGATGATTTACTTTACGTACTTATTTTTTAATTTTCTGAACTTCGTAAATCGTATGCTTGCTGATTACATGTACTAGATTTAACAACTGTATTTAATTTGCTATATTGAACTTAAAAACAACGTAGAGGAATTGTTAAGGCATGGTTTAACATCAAAAAGATTTGAAAGTCTACTTTGTTCTTCCTCCAGCTACCACAAATTAAGAAAATTTGTACATTTTACTCTTAAAGAAACATCTAGCAAAGATGAAGATGGCTGGAGAGACTGCAGATGACATGACTGTCCAAATGTGCATATATGCCATGCTTTTGCATCATCATTTCATTCAAAAGAAATAATAAAGACTTGGAATTTTTAAAGGCATTTTAGGGGCTATGACACCTGATAATCTTTAAACTTATTAGAAAATAGGCATTCAATATTAAGACATCCAGATCTTGGAAACGCTCTTTACTCGCAGCCAGTGAGGCATTTTACAAAATCAGAACAAGTTTTCCAAATATGACAATGCCAATTTAAATTTTTCTTTAAACAAAACAAAAAAACTTCCCAAAGACAAAAGAATATATGCACAGCATACTGAAAAGTCTTGTAATATGTCCCAGACTCATCACATTCTCAAGTTAGTTCTTAAATTTAATTAATACAGACAGCCTCCAGGTAACTCTCTCTTGATCCTGAATTCACTGCTCAGTTTTGATTCTGTACTATAATCTAAAGGTTCTACTGACAGTATGCAGGAAAGAGCCTGAAGTCACTCGACGCCTGGGCAGAATGGAGCTGTAAGAAGAGGTGAGCAGAATATTAAGGGTGAAAATTATTTATGTACGAAGAACTAATGAAAGATTCATACAGGAACCATTGGTCCTATATAACCTACTTATTAAAAGCTATCCAACAAAAACAATTTAATACCTAACCTAAGCACAGTCTCACTATCTAAGCACAGATAGATAGATATTGTTAAAACAAGCTTGGAATTTCTCAGTAAAGCATAAATATTATATTAAACTTCACTGCTATCAAATACAAAAAATCACAAAAAAATATGTCAATGAAATAAGGCTTACTGGAGCTTTGCATGTCACTGAACTTCAGCTATGGAATATTCTAAGACTACCACAATGGTGTACCTACCCAAAGCGGAAATGACTTCTTAAGTAGACATTCTCTGGTAAGAGTTAGTATGTTCACTCTCTCTGGCCACATAGTATTTTATAGCAGGAATTTTATGAGGAAAAATTTTATTTTAAAGGCTTTCATATCACTAGTCTTTCTACTTCATTTCTGAACAAACAATAACTGTCGTTATTCATTTTAAGATGTATTCCTGGTATCTAACACCCAAGAAGAATTTGCAAGACCATCTGTAGTCTTTAATTCTGTTTAATTCTGTTCTTCTTTAGACAGTTTGAAGACTGAAACCATAGCTGTATAATTGATAAACATACGTAACTTTTTTTTTAGTTTTGTGGACAAAATATTTAGTTACTAAAGACTAATATTTTAAATAGCAACAATCAATTATTTACTCAAAGAAAAAAATATTTGTGTTACAATAAATACTAAATGCAAACATCTTTAAAGAAATAAATTCTCCTGCAAAGATAACCCAAAATGCCATTACTTAAATAGTTAGGAAATTCTGAAATACTATTTCTTCTGATTTAGATGAATATTTAGGTTTCCTTTAATCACACTGATTAAATTTTACTTCTCACTTCAGATCTGTTGTTACATCACAAAACAATAAGAAGGCCAACAGAAATGAGTTTTATATATCCAACAAGATCTGATTTTATACAGCAAAAACCTGATTGGATTGAATTAGGAAAATTACATGCAAGAACACATCACAATGCCTTGTTTGCAGAACAGCTAACTGTAGACAGTACCATATTAAACCAATATTATGAGACAGCATCAAAAATAAAAAATTATAAAAGCAGGCCAAACAAAAAAAGTAGCACAATTTATTTTCAACACCTACTTGCTCCTGTAGCCACCGTTCTCTCCTTCGTTGTTTTCTCCTTAAGCTTTTCAGCTTGTTTCTTTCTCTCTTACTCAGTTTTCGGTTGAAGGAAATACTCATAGGCTGCACAAGATCAACAGGTGCAATGTACTGTTCCTCTTCTACAGCACTTGTAGATGAAGAAACCTTCATCACAAAAGGTGACCCATCAGCAATGGCACTCCCAGAAGACTGTCCAGTAGCTTCAAAACCACATTCACTTTCTGTGCCTCTGTGTACCAATGCGGTAAAGGATGTAGCTTGAAACTTTTTTTGTAGTTTGTTGGCATTTGAACTACATTGTTCCTGAAAACCACTACTATTGGAGTCTAATTGCAAGCCACTTTGTGGGTAAACAGGTGGATTTTCATCTTGGCCATTCAACCATTTCATATGGTAAATAGTTCCTGTACTGGAAGATTCAAATAACACAGTCGACAAAGCAAGTCTCTCTCTGATATTTAAATCCAAACTACGTGATCTTCTGTGGAAAGGTTTGAGAGTGCATGCATCATTCAAAGTGCAGGAAGCAGAAAGATTTCCTTTTTGATTTAATGCCTTTAAGGGAAGTTTTTTACTTTTCATCTCCAATCTGGGAGATCTTGCTTCTAGACAAAGTGCTTCTGTTAATCTTTCAGTACCATTGCTATTATTTCTGGCCATGTATGAAAGCCCTTGTGGTTTGATTTCCGACGTTGCTGTTACCGCTTCATGGTGGGTATCCTTGCTAAAATGAGACTTAATTTTGCAGAGAGGTAAGAGTTTACCTGATGATTTTGCCAATTTAACAGAGAAAGCTGGCTGATAGTCAGTACGACTTTTGCAGAAATGTATATTTACTAACTGCCCACAGGAACATTTTGTGTTGCAGACAAAGTTAAAGCCCCCTAAACGGGCCTCACAAAATGGACAGCGCAGTTTTCCAATGGTCCACTGTGCCTATTAACAGAAAAAAGAAAACAAACCGACATCCAACACATGCATTATAAATCAACAATTAAGAAATCATTACTAGATTTACTTTTCTCCTTTAATAAAAAGGCTTGTTTTTTAAACACAAGAAAGGAGACTGCACAGCAAAAAGAAAATCCACCATTAAAAATATTCCAGTGAAAACTCTGCTTGCCAAAGTGATAATTAATTCTAAGTGATAACTATTCCAAATCTAAGAAATTTAGAACTAACACACACTTCAAAATGTAGGGTCTTTAAAATATTAATAATTTGTCCATTGTAGAATAATGCTGCAATACGAATGAAAACATTAGATCCTTTAAAACAGTGAAATCATTTTACCATGTTAATCTGGAATTGGCAAGCACAGTTTCTCAGCTGAGTTTTCTGAGTGCTGATACATTTCTTGCATACTAAGTACAGTAGAACAAGATTTCTCACAAAGAGAATACAGCTTTTTACTTTGCTTACACACAAAAAGCTTGAAATGGTATTTGCGTTTTGGTTTATGTAGTATTACAACACAATCTGTGTGCAAACACCATTGCAAATCCTTAATACTGTATCATTACGGACACACTTATTTACATTATCTGCATTTTTACGAATCTCATTTCAATCCTAAAGTCACTCTTTGGAAATACATATCAAAGACCTATAAACTTCTGCATACTTGGACAACTTTCAGTATTTTCACTAAATATATTCACCTGTTCAGCAGAAACTTTTTTGAGGATTAAAGTCAAGTTTGTCAGATCACAGCCCAGACGAGAAACAACATTATCAACTCCAGTCACATGTTACTTGCTAGTGTGCCCAACGTGGGGTTAAGCCATGAATACAGAAGCTATCCAACATTTCTAGCTAAAGCACTGCTTTCAGTTGCAAATGTCTTTGCACGGTAGTTTGGGAAAATGATTCCATGACTGATGCTTGTCTGAGTGAATGCTTTGGAAAGTTTCAGGAAAACCACTTCTGCAGTTTCAGAAAAACAATTTTGTGGAAGCAACGTTAATTTTCATATGTGATACTAGAAAAAGTTCCGGAAACACTTCTTTGAGAAACTCATTCCTGTGTTGTAGGTCAAAAACTCAAAATTTCACCAAGTATCAAAGCTGTGCCTCTCACTGCACTTACGAGAATCCGCTTATATCTGGACAGGGTACTAACTTAGAGAAAAAGAAATCTGTTTACATATGCCCAAAACACTTTCAAATCCCTGAAAACTCCTTAAACATGCACAGTCTTAGTTTGCAAGACTGACAAATTTGTGCCTATGCCATTCCCTAAGAACCATTAAGCTTATTCAGAGCTTTTTACTCTAAGTCTCTCACACTCCACTTCTCAGATGCTATGGCTAGTAAATAAAATTCAGGAAAAAGCACTTTTCAGTGCCTTTAGTGAGTCTTGCTGACACTCAGACACTATGCGATAGTATCCTGGATCTCCAAAGAGAGGGAGGAATGATCCACAAAGGTTAGGGAAGAAGGCTAAGAGCCCCTGGCAAACTGAAATACAAGAGGTTCCTCCTCAATATCAGAAAGCACTTCTTTACTGTGCAGGTGATGGAGCACTGGCCCAGGGTGCTCAGAGATGTTGTGGAGTCTCACTCCTTGGAGATCTTCAAAAGCTGCCTAGACATGTGTCATGGTTTTGGCTGGGATAGACTTAAATTCTCTTTGTAGAGGTTCACACAATGCTGTGTTTTGGATTTTTTGATGAAGATAATGGTGATGTTTTCAGTTGCTGCAGAGCAGTGTTTGTACAGAGCCAAGGACTTTCCAGCTCCTCGTATTGCCCTGCGAGCGAGGAGGCTGGGGGTGCACAAGAAGCTGGGAGGGGACAGGACCAGGACAGCTGACCCAGACTGACCAAAGGCATATTCCATACCATATGACGTCATGCTGAACAATAAAACTGGGGGGGCTGGCCGGGAAAAAGGGGGGCCGCTGCTCGGGAACAGGCTGGGCATCGGTCAGCGGGTGGTGAGCAACTGCATCGTGCATTGCATTGTGTACACTTGCTTTGTATATTCTTTTACTAGTGTCATTATTATTATTATCATTATTTTTCCTTTCTTTTCTGTCCTATTAAACTGTCTTTATCTCAACCCACGAATTTTTTTTTCCTTTTTCGCGATTCTCTCCCCCATCCCACTGGGTTGGGGGGGGAGAGTGAGCGAACGGCTGTGTGGTGTGTAGCTGCCTGCCGGGTTAAACCACAACAACATGGTCCTGGGCAACCTGCTCAAGGTGTCCCTGCTTGAGCAGGGAGGTTGGACCAGGTGGACCCAGATGTCCCTTCCAACTTCAACCATTCTGTGATTCTGGCAAAAATGGGAAAGCAAGAGGCTATAAGGAAGAAAAAGGACATCCCTATGTGCAGAAAGAGTGGCAGATGAGGTGCAGTACAAGGGAGTCTGGGATTGATTTAGCATGAGCTTGGCAAGGGACTGTGGAAGCACTGACTCAGTATAAGAAGTAACAGCCTCCTAGTGGAGGTGGTAGCAGCGGGAAAATCAGCAAGATCTGAAAAGGAGCTGAGGGTACACAGATTTAACGATGGCCTGCATAAAGACGAAAAACTGGAAAGGGTTAGACAAAGAAGCTAAACAAAGTGATGAGTGATTGCGAAAAGAGAATGCAAGTCAATAAAGGTCATTAACAGCACTAGCTAGGTATTTATAATTACTGAAGATTTTCTATACACTAATGTGTGTATGAAACCCAATGAGATTGGTTAAGAACATGGACAGATGGCAAAAAAGAACTGGCTGGGAAGCAGTGGGCTGTTACAGCCTGCAAATAGACTCTGTGCTTATATAAAATGTTTTAGCCTTTGATTCAGGAGTCATACAGGAGAAAATTACACAAGATCACAAAATTATCCAGAGCCCACAAGGATCTGGGGATAAGCCAAAATTGTTTAACTACCCCTCCCAAACTTATCCATAAACCTGCAGAATTTTTCCAGGGAAGTCAGAAGTGAATGAGGCAAGAATTCCCAGGACATGAAATGACAAACAAACATTATGATACTGAAGGCTTTTTTCAAAGAGTATTGCATTCTCCACCTAAGCCACCAGAGGAGCATTGGTCATTTGTAATCTTGAGAAATATGCTAAGCCTTTCCTGAGCAGTTACTGTCTATAGGTTTTTTATCTCCTAGGTCTTCAACATGACCCCTTAAGGTTTTCAAATGTAGAAGGTTTTGGCATTTACAGCTGTGGTGGTTTTACCCAGCTGAGCAGCGGAACTCCACCACAACTGCTCTCTCACTGCCCCCTCTCAAAGGAACAGGGGGGGAAAATACGATCGAAAAGGGCTCAGGGGTTGAGATAAGGACAAGGAGGTTGCTCACCAATTACCGTCACCGGTAAAACAGACTCAACATAGGGAGATTAATGTAATTTATTACTATAACTAGCAGACAAGAACAGTGAGAAACTGAAAGCAAACTACAAACCCCTTCCCCCCATCCACCCTCTTCTACCTCCTCCCCCCGAGCAGCACAGGGGAACGGGGAATGGGGGCTGCGGTCAGCCCATATCGCTTCGTCTCCGCAGCTCCTTCATGGTCGCTCTCTGCCCCTGCTCCAGCGTGGGGTCTCTGCCACGGGACACCGTCCTCCCCGAACGGATCCTGCGTGGGCTTCCCACAGGCTGCAGCTCTTCAAGAGCTGCTCCAACATGGGTCCGTACCACGGGGTCCATCCTTCAGGAGCAAACTGCTCCAGCATGGGTCCCCCACGGGTGGCAGCTCCCACCGGATCATCCGCTCCTGCGTGGGCTCCTCTCCACAGGCTGCAGTGTGGCAATCTGCTCCACCATGGTACACCATGGGCTGTTTCCCACTACTCTCTCTCCCAGCTGCCGTTGCACAGCGTTTTTTTCCCTTTCTTAACTCTGCTCTCCCAGAGGCATAACCAGCGTTGCTCACTGGCTCAGCTCTGGCCAGCAGTGGGTCCCTTTTGGAGCCAGCTGGAGTTGGCTCTGATCTGACATGGGGCAGCTTCTGGAATCTTCTCACAGAAGCCACCTCTGTGGCCCCCCTGCTACCAAACCCTTACCACATAAACCCAATACAACAGCTAAAGGTGAAAAGTGTAATATTAGTATCAACGTTAATTCCAATTATACTGAAATAATATAACATACAAACTACTATAAAAACTGTGTCCTTATGATCAGGCATTCAAGATTCGCAATTCTACTATGCAGGAAAATACCTCATCACTCCTAATTTATTTTCTCCCCAAAGATTAGTATTTCTCAAACAGATACACTACTGTCATGCACTATTGTAGTACAGGAGATCATTAATTTTCAGAAGAGCTTAATTAATGTTTAACTAAATAGAACATACAGCAAAGCACTGAAGGAAGATGAAACAAGTTTTCTTAATTTTTGAATTAGTTTTACAGTCATAGTTCTTTGCATTGTCATTTTCAGAGTGGATTTGCTTAGATCAGAAGTTGTTACTTGCAGTATAGAGTAGAATAGTATAGAACAGAACAGAACAGAACAGAACGGTTGGAAAGGACCCACCCAGAAAGATCAAGTCCAACTGCCTGATCACTTCACGGCTAACCTAAGGTACATATACATATATGTATACATATGCTTTTGCATATAGTATATAGTAAAACTTAAGACACTGAAGCCTAAGCAGAAAGGAATGCAAATAGCATTTGTCTCTCAAAATCAAATACTAATTAGAGAAAAACTGTAGGGCAAACGAAAACCACTGCTCCACTGCTTCTGCTTATTACATCCATGCAACAGCATTAACTTCTAGACCTAAAATAAAGAATAAACTCAACTGAAGCAATAATTTCAACAGCAAAGATGTGAGATGCTTTGTAATTTCAAATGGGCAGGTAAAACTCAAAAGTAGTGACACTGGCTTGTCATCAGACTTTTGAATTTGCAGGAAAGCAACTACTTTCCAGTCATATGACAAAATCATCATAGAATCATAGAATATCCTAAGTTGGAAGGGACCCACAAGGATCATCGAGTACAACTCCTGGCTCCGCACAGGACCACCCAAAAATCAGACCAGATGTCTGAAAGTGTTGTCCAAATGCTTCTGGAACTCTGGCAGGCTCAATTCTGTGACCACTTCCCTGGGGAGCCTGTTCCAGTGCCCAACCATCCTCTTGGTGAAGAACCTTTTCCTAACACCCAGCCTGACCCTCCCCTGTCACAGCTCCATGCCGTTCCCTTGGGTCCTGTCGCTGTCCCCAGAGAGCAGAGATCAGCGCCTGCCCCTCCGCTTCCCTTGTGAGGAAGCTGCAGGCCGCCATGAGGCCTCTCCTCATCTCCTCTTCTCTGGGCTGAACAACCCGAGTGACCTCAGCTGCTCCTCATACATCTTCCCCTCCAGATCCTTCGCCATCTTTGTAGCCCTCCTTTGGACGCTCTCTGATAGTTTCATGCCTTTCTTATCCTGTGTTGCCCCAAACTGCACACAGTACCTCAGGTGAGGCCGCATCAGTGCAAAGTAGAGTAGGACAACTACTTCCCTTGACCGACAGTGCTGTGCCTGATGCACCCCAAGATATGGTTGGTTCTTTTGGCTGCCAGGGCACACTTGACTCATGTTCAACTTGCTGCCAACCAGAACACCCAGATCCCTTTTCATAAGGCTGCTCTCCAGCCTCTCATCCCCCAGTCTGTAAAAATATGCAGGCTTGCCCCTTCCCAGGAGCAGAATCCGGCATTTGCTCTTGTTGAACTTCATGCAGTTGGTGATTGCCCAGCCCTCTAATTTGTCAAGGTCTCTCTGCAAGGCCTCTGTCCTCGAGGGAATCAATAGCTCCTCCCAATTTAGTGTTGTCTGCAAACTTACTCAGCAGGCATTCAAGTCCTGCATCCAAGTCATTTATGAAAACATGAAAGGGAATTGCCCTAAAATGGAGCCCTGGGGAACCCCACTAGTGACTTGCTGCCAGCCTGATGTGACCCCATTTACTATAACCCTTTGAGCCTGACCCGTCAGCCAACTGTTCACCCATCACATTATGTTTTTATCTAGCTGTATGCTGGACATTTCATCCAGAAGGATATTGTGAGAAATGGTATCGAAAGCTTTGCTGAAATCCAAACAGATTACATGAACCAGCTTCCATTGGTCAATTAGGTGTGTGACCTTGTTATAAAAGGAAATTAGGTTTGTTAAGCAGGACTTTCCCCTTGTGTACCCGTCTTGGCTATAAGCAATGACTGCACTTTCTTTCAGGTGCTCTTCAGTAACTCCCAGAATAATCTTCTCCATAATTTTACCAGGCACTGAAGTGAGACTGACAGGCCTGTAATTACCAGGGTCTTCTTTCTTGCCCTTCTTGAAAACTGGGACAAAATTTGCCAGCTTCCAGTTGACTGGGACCTCTCCAGATTCCCAGGACCATTGAAAAATAATAGAGATGTCTTGCAATGACATCAGCCTGCTCTTTGAGTACCATCGGATGAATCCCATAGGGCCCCATAGACTTATATGCATCCAGGTGGAACACGAAATCCCGTACAAGAGTGGGGCTGGCTGGGAGTTTTTCGTTACTGCAGTCATGGTCCTCCAACTCAGGGCACCTGGGGGTTCCAGAGCCTATCACGGGTGTTGAAGACAGAGACAAAGAAGGCATTCAATGTCTCTGCTTTGTCTACATCCCTGCTTGTGAGCTGACCGTCCTCATCAAGTAACAGACCAATGCTACCCCTGTCCTCCTTTTGCTGTTACAATATTTTAAAAAGCAGTTTTTATTGTCCCCCACAGTACTGGCCAGCTTCAACTCTAATTGAGCTTTGGCCACATGAATTTTCTCCCTACAAAGGCAAACAGCACCTCTGTAGTCCTCCCACGTCGCCCGACCTCACTTCCAGTGGCTAAACACTTTCTTTTTCCACCTGAGCTCTAGAAGAAGATCCCTGCTCAGACAAGATGGCCTTCTGCCCCATCTGCTTGACTTCCAACATTTTGGAATTGCCTGTTCCTGTGCTCTTAAGAGGTGGTACTTAAAAACTGACCAGCACTGATGGACCGCAATGTCTTCAAAAGCAGTTTCTCAGGGGACCTTACTAACTAGTTCCCTGAGCAGCCTGAAGTCTGCTCTTCCCATAACCAGGGTTGAAGTTTTGGTGGCAGTTTTCCTCCTATCACCAAAGATTTTAAACTCAACTATTTCGTGGTCACTATGGCCAAGATGGCCACCAATAGCCGCTTTACCCATGAGACCCTCCCTGTTTACAAGCAACAGGTCTAGGAAGGCACCTTTCCTAGGCCACTCCCTTAGTACCTGTACTAAGAAGTTATCATCAAGGTGTTTTAGGAATCTCCTGGACCTGTTTGTATCAGCTGTGTGGTACTCCCAGCTGACGTCTGGCAAGTTGAAGTCCCCCATAAGGACAAGGACAGCTGATCTAGAGCTCTCTCTTAGTTCCTTAAAGAATAAGTCATCGGTGTCATCATCCTGGCTGGGTGGCCTACAGTAGACTCCCACAACAACACCCCCTTTATTTGCTTGTCCTTTAATCCTTACCCAGAGGCTCTCAATTGTTTCATCACCAACTCCAAGATCCATACAGTCCAGCCCCTCCATTACATACAGTGCCACCCATGTCACAATATGTAAAAGAAAGACACCACATCATATTCCAACAACTGATCTCTAATAAACCTTCACTCCAGTCTTACGGAGCAGCATTTTCGTTACTGTTAGTGTCAACATATGTGTTAGTACTCCAAGATACAATGACCAAGACAAACTAAAACCCAAAGCCTAGATAATTCATACAATTTTAAGCACTGACAAAATATGCAGTGTTGCCCATAACTGTCATTTGGACAACTGTAAATACATTCATCTATAAATGGGCAGGAGCAGAATTTATTAATTCTAGGTTTTGTACACAAACTTAAAAAAAATACTAAAAGGGGAAAGAGCCTCTGTAAATTGTAAATTTTAAGACAAAACGTACTGAGAAAAACTCCCTCAGTTAGAAAGTCTCTGTAGTATATATTGACCTTGTCAGAAAAGCGCCCTTGAAATTTGTTCCCCTCACTTATTTCACATTTTGTTGCATGATAGAGACGGAAGGAAGAAAATATCTACCTTCTCAATGTCACATTTCACCCACTCTGGAATGGCTTCTAAGTTCACATGCCATACGTTGCAAGACTCCCGAGCAGCAGCTGAAGGTTGTGATGTCTATTGAAAAAAGAAATATTGTATTGATATTCAACATTCATATAAGCTTTTTTTTTGAAAATATCTAGAAATCAGTCTCCCAAATTCAGTAAATATTTTTATTACCAAATAGTAAAACTCAAAGTTGCTGGTGCATTCTTTAAGCCAAAAATCAGGTAGGTGCTGTCAATACTACTCTATTTCTGAATCTAAGGACATTGGACAGACTCCACTTAGGAGATGGAGGCGTGTGGAGGTGTTTTGTTTTGTTTGCAAGAACAGAAGGTATGCAATGTCTGATCTTCCAAGTATATTAGGAAACTGATTTCACAAACACTATCAGATGGTACAATTTTCCAGCAGACAATAAAAATTTAAGTTCTAGTTTATATGAAGACTGTGATCAGTTCTTGACAACTACTTCACAACTAGTTTTAAATTCATTTTCTAAAATGCTTGCTAGGAAATCTATATTAGAAACCAGGGACTTTCAGTAATTTTTGAGTTTTAACTGAAATGATGTGACCAAATGAAGAGAAAATCTAAAAAAAGTTAATAATTAAGAATAGTGTAACATTTCAGTAACTGATACTAAAATAAATAAAATCACCTAACTTCCCTTTGGCACAGAAGCGATACAAGTGTAATTAAAACCTCTTAATATAGTTCAGAATGTCAGTAAAGTTATAAGCATGGCTAAAACTTAAGGAAACACTGGTGAGCGTCAAAGTCTTAAAATCAGCTGTTAAAAGTGATGAACACGAAAAAAAACATTGACTCCTATGTTTTGGAACTCATGGGAGTAAAAGTTTTATTATGTTAAGAATTGAAAATGGGGCTATATACAAAAGACAGAAACTTTCTGAAATTCTCCACTTAACGGCAGCAGAACTTAAAATATACAGATAGATTCATTTGCCATATCTCTGGTATCATCTTCTTATCTGTGGAGACTGCCCATACTTCACCTTAGATATAATTCTGATTTAAAATGTTTATACCGCATTCATAACTTCAACATTTGGTTTTAAGATCTGTTCTAAGAATTTTCTTTTACTCATATTTCAGCTACAGCTTCGACTGCAAGTCTAACATTCAACAGGGAAAGATGATAAAAAAAAACATTACTCTTCTCATCTGAGTATTCTCTCATTCTTTGCCTTCCACTGCCTCAGAAAGCAGCGTTAAATTACATTTTTCATCTGCAGTCTACACAATTAGAGAAAAAGCACTTTCAGTTTTGTGCACAAGGAAAGCAGACCTCCAAGAGCACTTGTAAGTTCCACTGTATTTTTCCATGAAAGGAGTGGAAATCCCCCCCAGCAAAAAAAAAAAAAAAAAAAAAGCACAAAATAGAAAACTCATAAGTATAAAGCGTGAAAAATATTCCATAACCTCAAGCTCTGTAAGCAAAGGGAGTGCAGAGTTAGAAATTTAATTATAAAAAAAATTGTAAAAAAAATAGCTAGGAATTCATCTCCTTTCTAACACTATATGTATGTTAGGAGATCAAGATCACATCTGTATTATGGGTAGCTGGCTCCACCCATGTTAACTGTAGATCCTGAAATACAGGAGAGCACAGTGCAGTGACAAACAAGTCACCTTGGACCTAGAAGTAGCACACGCACGTCTGTACTGAACTTATAGCTCCGTCTGAAAGGTGTGTCTTACTACTTTGATAGAGTGCAACAGGACCCCATGGATACCTTTGCACCTCTACTGGACCCAAATGAATGTGTTAGCAGAACTATGCTAGCTTAGGAAATCTACACTAGGCTTAAATTTGTAAAGATATCCCCTTCTACAAAACAAAACGTCACATAAAAAAAATTGCAACAAGAACTGAAATTGAAAATAAAATTTGTGTACTTTGCAATGTGGGAAAGAAAAGAGTGTATTCTGTGAGTTATTTTAATGTCAACATGTCCTCAAAACTTGTACAGAAGAGGGGAGATTTCTAGCATGTATGCAACAGGTCAGTCTTTGCCTTCCCACTTGTACGTACCTTTTCCCAAGCAGCTATGTCAACCACAGACTTGCATGACCTCTGGAAGAACAGTGACGCACTGGAACTGAAGCGTTCCTTCTAAATTTGTAATTATCTATGCTGTTGATAATCTGAGCTTTCAATTTTCAAATGGAATAACTCCACTAATAAGGCACTAGCAATACACTATTTAAGAGCAAGTTCAAACAACTAATTTAAATGCATCAAATATGAAAATATTTTAGTTGGAACAAAGTTATTCATCTCAAGGAACATCTGCAGTTTTAGATGCTTAAGTTTTCAGGTGGTGTCTAAGACTTACTATTTCTTAGGTCCAAATACTGCTGACTTTGGAATCGCTTTGATTTTAGTATTTATTCAAAAGGAACAACGTTACTACTAAACTTTTGCTTCAGAAATTCTATAAAATCTTTTAAAAACTTGACTTTTGTACTGTAGAAGAGCTACACAATGAGTAGGGGCAGATTACATTTTAAGAAAATGCAGCCTTTTAAAACTTTCAAATAAATCACAAATGCAGATCCTAAACACAATGCAAGAATAGGTTTTCTACCTTTTTTCATGTTAATATTTAGTGTTCTACTAGAAACGCTTTTTAAGGTGAGTGAAAAATAAGCTTTCTTTCACTTCTTTAAAGAAAAACTAAGGTAACTTCAGAAAACATTAAAGACAATGCAAATACTATCTTATTGCTGAGCCCTGAGATGGATGTACCCAGTAGCTTAAAACTCAAATTCAGCTAACGTACTCTGTTAAGACTCTAGAAGCTTACCAACAGAAAGACATGTTGTGGAAAACAAAGGTGATTGTTGCCGACTTGGCTTCTGTAGCATTACTGCTTATATTTTTCTCTATGGAACAGTCCGTATCTCATTGCATATCTCCACAAAAGACATTAAGTGAAGGCAAATCTAACAGCTGTCCCTGATTTAAAACCCATGGCACTGGAAGAAGTTAAGAAACCCCTTCAGATCCTATACTTACATTGAATGGTTCTTTTCCACGACATTTTGCAAGGCAAACAGAATTTGCTATGTATTTTCTACATTTCCAGCAACGTAGCACATCAGTCTCTTGCTTACTCATTTCAACTTGTAATTCTCCAGCTCTGTATGTCTATTTGAAAAGACCACAAAAATGTACAATTCAATCACCTGTTAAAACTTCACAGGGTTTCCTCCTGCAACCCCAAAGTCTATCAATACTGTCGTCATGATGGAGGAGACTAATGCTTTGTTTAAAAGCATTCTCTAATTTTGTACGGCATGCCACTTTAAATAGCAAAGAGAAACAAAGTTTTTTATCTCCACGCTGCATCTAAAACCGGAAAACAAAACCCCCCAAATCTAAAAAATAAATCAACTTCTCAATGTTTACACAAAAGGAAAGAGAACTTCAGCCTTCCTATTTATGATCCCTTCTTCCACATCATACTACTTCCCAGAATATGTCCACAGAAACAAGTCATTATCCTACACATTTAATATACACACGTACACATTTATGTGATGCCACATAACAAAAGTGAATGCTGATGTAACAACAAAGTCTGTTTACTCAATATGTCCCCAGAGGCTTGTTCCCTTAAACCATTTTATGTGGGAGGATCAGTGCTACAGGTGTAACACAGCTCCTCACAGACCTGAATCAACCTCCTAAAACAGATTTAGAGTAAGAACGATGAGACAAATATTTTTCTTTCCTTGTGCCTTGCTACGTTCCAATATTTCTCTGGTCTTCTCTAACCCTCCTGCCAAAGCCTTCCCTTTTGCCAGGTCTTCTCCAAAGATCCTCCTCTTTCTATCCACTGCTGTTTTACACTATGGTTATGCCTACTCACGGTGCTAAATTGCACAGTCCTTATTAACAAAGAGGCTGTGGCATAAACCTTAAAACCAGTATTAAAAGAATATCTGTTCTTCCACAGTCCACACATCTGATTTTGCAGTTCCTTCAAAAATTTCATTTTAATGTATTTTTCACTGAGGTAATCAACATCAGTTGTCTGTACAGGCTTATTAAGCTATGTAAATCTTTGCATTTTCCCCAATTGTCTTGCCTTCTCCTGCCTTGTTTTCTGAGTGGAAGACTAGGAAACAAACACACACATTGGTTATTCATTGTTTCTCATTTATATCTGAGGTCTTCTTTCACCAGATATCCTACTTTTTCTAAATATGTGAAGAGCCTAAGTATGGTTTGACAAGAAAGAACTCAAACATCGTGTGCATACATTAGACTCCTACCTCAAGTGTACACACAGCTTTTAGGAACCAGATCCACCCTAAGCTTACAGAGTGAAATTAAGGCAACCATTAAGTCTTTTCTTGCACTGTCACAATAAATTAAGATGAAATTTTATGAAGATTCCATTTTTCTTCTTTTCTAGCTAAATAAACATTAGTAGTTAACGTAAGTTAAGATGGTCAGGAAAAATACTGTGGAAGAGAAACACTTACTGAAAAGGCAGAATTTATACCGGAAGCCTGCCTCGCTCACGACAAAAATTTCATGATTCAAATGCCTTAAGCAGAATCTCAAGTTTTTATTAACCTCGCTCTGTGAAACATTGTGAAAGTCCGTAACATTAAAAAACATACAAATTCAGGCTCCGAAAGATTTTACAGGCAGTGTGTATCACTCTACAGTGATAAATGCCGCATTAGACTTCACAGGGTATTGAAGGACTTATCACACACCTTAAAGCTGTTGTAATTAACTTCATAACACATTTCTAAAATGAAGTTAATCTTGTAACAGCTCAGTGGGAATCTCAAATCTAACACCTGCCAGGAAGGCCTGACAGACATTTTGCCTAAGGCTAGCTCAAATGGGCATTTCAGGTACAGCCATATCTCCACTTACTGCCTAAGATACATTCTTGAAATACACTGCAGTTAGTGATATCCATCTTGTACACCATATATACTGTACCTGAGTATTCAAATGGTATATATTTAAGCCTCCGTACACAGCCCGTTCCCCTTACGCTAACTGTTCTAGAAAAAAATGCTTTGCTGTCTGTTCAACAGCTGCTTCATTTGAGGCTGGTGATGCTTACTGGAGTGGGGTATGAAACAACTGGTGATAGACCTCTGAACCAACAGACAAAGGATTGTTGGATAAATGTTGCTGCTGTATTTAAAAGACGAGGTTCAAATCATCCAAAGAAAGGCTGTCTAATGATCGGGGACATCTGAAGTGATGTAAGCATCCCCCTTACCTGAACAGTTCCAAGCAAGCAATCACTGTTACACTTCAAAATGAAAGCTCTTTTGCTTTTGATAAACACTTTAAAAGTATTATCTTAGTTCTGCATATACCTTTTATTTAAAAATACACTTCAATAAGATAAATGAATGTATAATACATTATAGATATAATAATCTGCATACCACAGGTTGCATTTTGCGTGACCAAGAAAGCTGAGAGTGAACTGTGTAGAAAAAAAAAGCCTCAGAGTGCCAATACTTTTTAAGACAATGTTACAAGAGGCTGAGGTGTTCTTCTGGTCTAGCAGAATTTAAAAAGGAAAATTCCAGTAGGTCTACTACAATTCTGCATGTATGAGCCTTTTTGCAGGTCTTACAAAGGGCAGAAGAAACGCTACAAACGTACACTAACACATTAGAGAGGTTTCTACATGCACCGTGTTAGAAAACAGCAAAGGAGACAGTTTTGTTTTTTTACTTGAGCATTCATTTCTATTTTGATTTGCACATAACTTAAACTGGAACTCAAAATCACACACACAGAATTCTGAAATGTTTTTATTACTCAAATGCAGTTTAACCATAGTTAAACATAGTTCTGGATGTATCCTAATAAGTTTTTATTTCTCAACATTTGCATTTAAAACTGTTAAAAGGCATCTTGTTCTCACCTTACTTTGTCTTTCAGCAAAAATGCCAACATAAAGACCAGAGATTCTACTTTGAGAGGCAGGCACGCAGAGCCTTGATACTGTCACTCTGATTGCGCCTTTTCAGCTTGGCACAGGTCCACGTTTGTTGTGGCTGTACTGCTTTCAGATAAGTTGCTTTGTGTGAGCTCATGTTTGCCTCCAAAATAGCATGCAGACATATCCGTGTGTAAAAAAGCCTATGCTCATCTGTGGGTTGTTTTATGTCCTTCAAACTTTTTTCTGTAATTCAGTCCCAGAAAAGCCAGGAGGAGAGTGTTCCTTCCCAAGTCAGAGACTCTATCCTCTTACTTGAAAAACATTTGTCTAACCTTCTCTTACAGACTTTTGATGGAGATTTCACAGCCTTCCCAAACTATTTCATTACCTTGTTATCTTCTTACATCTTACACCCCTTACATCTAACCAGAATTTTCATCCAATCTAAACCTTACCCTTTCCTTTATTCGTTGCGAATGCAGAGGACAAAATGTCTCCTTTTCTTCTGTGCAGGAGCATTTTACAACTTTAAGCATTTATATATTTGATTCCCTTCAAACTTGTCTTTGGGCTAAATAAATCCAATCCTTTTACCTTCTCCTCACAGATCATGCTTTCTTGATCCCCAAATGTCACTACTATTCTGTGAACTCTTTCAAACGGGCCAGCTATTCTCGAACAGCAGTGTACAAATCTGGCTGCAGAACTCAAAATGAAGTTGTACCAGCACTAAGTTGATCAGACAGATGATACAAATTTCCGTGCGGGGAAAAAAAGGATGGACAATGCTTTTTTAGTGTGGAAAATAACACTAAATTGCCTAGATCGCTGAAAACATTACTTCTTACATTTTTAAGGACAGGAAACACTGCAAGACTAAATAATTACTTCGGCTGCAAATAATTTTCACATGAAATCTGTGCATAAGATCCTCAAGATTCAGATTCATACACGCTCACCAGTATGTCAATGGAAGAAGAAACAATAATGACGTTTTTTCCCATCTCCCACTCTGTCTGGAAAACCTACGAGTAACACAGAAAGCCAGTGGGACTATTCGCACAGAAAACACTGAAAATCAGGTGAAGAATCAACCGGCAGACAGCAACCAGAGAAAGCGTACAGAGTTGATCAGCTTCCTGTTTGTTCATCACTTCTTGAATGGAATGCTTTCCCTTTCGGTATCAGCTCTAAGTATAAAGTCCACTTTGATATTTGTATCTAAGTTTCTTATGCAATCCAAACTGTATAATGTATTAAGCTTTGGCCATTTACTCTCAAAAAACCTGCTGGAAAACACCAAGTAAAGCCCCCCGAAAGCTTCTCAAACGTGCAAAGACTAAATACGAAAGCCTATTTCTGTTGACAGCCTGATCAAGGATTTCTGTTAAAGAAGCTTCACCCTCCTCCCAAATGCATAAAAGTAAGAGAATGAATAGAGCAGAACAAATGGTTCTCAATACTTTTTTGTTCAAAAATAATCTGTGACTCCTTCAGGATGCTGCAGCCACAAAGATGACAACAATAATTAGGTTCCAGCAAGGAAGTAGGGCACACAAACTTGAGCATTAATTACAGGGAGTCTTGAAAAAAACTGTAGATTCATGCAAGCTTTGACGCAGTGTGACACAGAGAAGCTAGGTGAGCTGTCCTGGCCAACACGCGTCCATTACCAGAAGTTCCTGCTCCCAGGAAGGTAGGAACTGACACTTTCCTGGACAAGGAAGCAATCCCTGAAGGTATTCAGGCACACATGAAAACTCACTGCTAGCTTCCAATCTCCAAAGTTTTTCTGCTTTAAAGAGACACTTTTTAAAGGACACTTAACCGGCATTTCTCAATAAAGTAACAGTTACATGGGGAGAAAGAAAATGATGTTTAAAGAACTGCCTCCAGGCTGCCAGAGAAGCAAAGCAGTAAGATGCGTGAAGCGTCATGCACGCTGCTCCTGTGTCAGCTCCTGCTAGACTGTGAACTGTTTTACCAGTTCAGCTATTGTTGTGTGATCAGCTCCCATATCATGGTCCACTGGTTGATGAGAGAGGGCGGCCAGCGTTTGATAACCTCTCTTGCAGCAGGAGTAGCTCATGTAAATTAGAAGGCAGTTAACATAAAAACGGGAGGGAATGTGTTATTTGCAATGTGTTACTTAATTTGCTAAAAAATCCTACTGCATGCTGCTGAAGTCGATGGGTCTGCATGGTACTGCAAGAGAATGTGGAGCGTTTAAATTGTTTTGACATGGAACAGACAAAACAGGTCACTGGAAAACCAGGGATCGGCGTGTAAACTCCTCCTTGCATGCGATCCCACAGACTGCTTCATGACTGTTTCATGCTTTTGCATATATAAGCAGCAGCCGTTGCACCAAATAAAGGACCAAACAAACAGGAACGCCATGCGCGCGTCCCGGTCGAAGA
>VXAL01017409.1:34986-46529 GCA_013399475.1 Chauna torquata
GCCCTGGAGGTCACCCTGGGGCGGCCCAGTCCTCTCAGGCGGCTGCCGCGGCCCCCCTTCCCGCGGCGTGCCGGCGGGAGGCCGGGGCAGAAGGCGGCGGGCAGCGGCCGCGGCAGCCTGCGCCGTGTCGAGGCCTGAGGGCGGCACGTCCTCCCGTCTCCTGACTGACAGAGAGGGAGCCGGGGTGGGGTCAGCCCTGCGGCAGGGCGTGACAAAGGTGAAGAGTCGCAGGAGTGAATTAGGGAGAACTGAATTAAAACTGTCAATAAAAATTGAATAAAATACGTTTTGGGCGGCAGCAGCCCCTTTCCATAAAGGGGACAGTGCACGTACTCTCTGATGCGTCAGGCCGCTTCAGGTGCGCAGCGCGGTGCTCGCCTGCGCTCGGGGCTCTTCAGGGCCGAGGAACAAGCCCTGGCCAAGAGAGCTCACAGCCAAAGAGTGGGATCTGTGCGATCAGGGGACTCAGCCACCAGGACGCAGTCACATACTGGGCAGCGTATCAGCTCATCAGTAGCCCCTGAGCATTTTAATAGACGCCAAACCAAAGAGGAAGTTATAAACGAAATATGGAACAACAAAAAAGTAAATTTATGAACTTCTACATGGAGTTGCTGCAAATCACACTGGGCAGCATGGGAGAAAACCCAGACACAAAACTGGGGGCAGTGGCAGATACACTAGAGGGCTGTGCTGCCATCAAGGGGGACTTCGTCAGGCTGGAGAAGCAGGCTGACAGGAACCTCATGCAGTTCAACAAGGGGAAGTGTAGAGTCCTGCACCAGGAGAGGAACAACCCCAGGCACCAGGACGTGCTGGGGGACACCCAGCTGGAAAGCAGCTCTGCAGGAAAGGACCTGGGGTTCCTGGTGGACACCAAGTTGAACATGAGTCAGCAATGTGCCCTTGCTGCTAAGAAGGCTCATGGTATCCTGGACTGCATTAGAAGTGTTGCCAGCTGGTCGAGGAAGGTGATCCTTCTCCTCTATTCAGCATTGGTGAGGCCACACCTAGAGAAGTCCTGTGTCCAGTTCTGGGCCCCCCAGTGCAAGAGAGACGTGGAGCTACTGGAGAGAGTCCAAAAAAGGGCCACGAAGATGATGAAGGAACTGGAGCATCTTTCCCATGAGGACAGGCTGAGACAGCTGGGACTGTTCAGCCTGGAGAAGAGAAGGCTCAGGAGGGATCTTATCAGTGTGTATAAATACCTTTTCAGGGTGCAAAGAAGACAAAACCAAAGTCTTTTCAGTGGTGCCCAGTGCCAGGACAAGTGGCAGTGGGCACAAACTGGAACACATGAGGTTCCCCCTGAACATCAGGAAGAACTTCTTCACTGTTTGGGTGACCAACCACTAGCACGGGATGCCCAGAGAATTAGAATTAGAAAAGTTCAATTGGAAAGGATGTACAACGATCATTGAGTCCAACTGCCTGAGCTGTTCAGGGCTACCCAAAAGTTAAAGCATATTATTAAGGACATTATCTTGAGCATTGATAGGCAGAGATGTTGTGGAGTGTCCCTCCTTGGAGACAGTCAAAAGCTGTTCGGACACTGACATGGGCAACCAGCTTTAAGGTAGCCCTGCTTGAGCAGGGTGTTGGACCAGATGACCTCCAGTGGTCCTTTCCATCCTCAGCCATTCTGTGATTCTGTGATTTTGTGACAGTACTAATTTTTGCTCTTCGCCACCCTATTGTTCTAACAGACTGCCTTGTAACGGTGGAATTATTCAGCCTGTTTTTTCTTGGCCGAGAATATAGATATTATTCAGTTTTAGCTATCTACAGTCCTATTCATGTGAAGAAATTTCAAACAATAACATGATACAAATAACAACATTTATTCAGAAAGTCTTATGTTTTCCAATAATTATAGCTAACTAAAATACTTCATACTTGACAGTTTTGTGCTTAAACCCTATAATTGCATGTGTTTGTTAAAAAGAAAAAAAGAAAAAAACAACGCATACACACACAAAAAAGACCAAACTTACTCTGGGGTATGTTCAACTGTTTTCCTGTCTTATCATTTTCTTACTCCATGGTTAGAAAAGCTGTTGTTTTTATTTTTGAGAAAAAGATTTTTAGGATTAATCACTAAATCCTTTTAGTTATTAATGCATTTGGTGAGATGTTTTGCTAGTTGCTCCTTTTTCCTGCTTTATGTAAACCCAGTAAAGAAGGTCTACATAAAGATGTTTACAGGTGGGATGCTCACTATAATTAAGTTCTGCTTTGCTGTGCCTTGATTGCCCAGTAATCTTACATAGAATAGAGAGACTTGTCCTGAAGTAATTTCCAGTATGGTACAATATGCTCAAATTGTAACCAAAAAGACTGTTTAGAAAAAACACTATTTATCAGTAATGAATAGTTGCAGGTTATAAGGCATTTTATAGCAGACAGTTGGTAAAGGCATACAGAACAAGCAAAACAAGAAGTGTAAATACAAGTAAATACAAGGTTGAAATGGCTAGCTGCTAATTTAGGGCTTCACCTTCTGAGGTAAAAGAATATTGAAACTATTAGAGCAGAGAGGTTTTGCTCTTTTAAGATTGTTCTTAAGGAAGATGTAGGGTTGGACTACGGGGATTTATTGGCATCCCATGCTTAAGAAGAAATAGCAGTGAAGAGGGCACTGGGGGAAAGAAGTGAAAGGCACTGTATGGCTTATGTCACAGAAATAGCAAATAGAATGAGGAAAGATAAAACCTTGCTACTACCTCTGAGATTATATTTTGAGGATTTTTATTAAGCATCTTTGATTTTATTGAGCAAGGGGAATGTGCCATACAGCTGTGTGGTTAGCTGTATTTATTGTCTTACAGGTAGTTTTTGTCTGTCACAGGATGAGGACAGGCCAGCTGGCCCGTGCAAGGTTAGAGATGTTAAAATGATCACTAAGAATGTTAATGGATATTACTCATGCTGTGGCTTTAGGATACATGACAGCCTGGTACAGAAGGTAGTTCCCAAATTGTGTCTGTATGAAGTACTTTGTGCTGGGATGCCCTGTGGTGGCAAGGAACAGTACCAAACTGATACACAGTAAACCAGAAAACAGAGTATTTTTGACCTACTGTTTTGAGACAAGGATGGGATAGCAGGAGGGCTATAGTGAAGGCTGTATGCAGGGAGTTATTGAACTCTGAAACACACTGCAGTGGTGCAGTGATTTGTGCATTGATGGTGGTGCATATTGCTTTCACATCCATGGCATGTGGATAGTATGCCCAGTTCACAGGTGCTCTAGGAACATTGCCCTGGCTTCTAGCAAGTGGTGGTAGCCACAGCAGGGACATGTTCATACCAATAGTGTTGGTGAACTGGAAAGAGTAAGTCTTACCGACTTAGGAAAATGGATGGCCAGACTTTCACTCCTGTACAATTCCTTTCTTTACGAAAATACATCTTCTCCAACAGAAGAAAGTACATTTTCTCCAGATATTCAGTAGCAGACTGTTAACCCAGTTCTGTAGTATCTGGTCCTTTGACATATTGTGGGGGCAATCCCAGACATGAGTACAGAGTGGGAGAAGAACTTGTTAGGAGCAGCCCTGCAGAGAAGGACTTGGGGGTTCTGGTGGATGAGAAGCTCGACATGAACCAGCAGTGTGCGCTCGCAGCCCACAGGACCAACTGCATCCTGGGCTGCATCAGCACAGGTGTGCGCAGCAGGTCAAGGGAGGTGATTGGCCCCCTCTGCTCTGCCCCTGTGAGGCCCCACTTGGAGTCCTGCATCCAGCTCTGGGGCCCCCAGCACAAGAAAGATGGGGACCTGTTGGAGCAGGTCCAGAGGAGGACCACAGGGATGATCAGAGTGCTGGACCTCTCCTATAAAGAGAAGCTGAGAGAGCTGGAATATCCAGCCTGGAGAAGAGAAGTCTCCAGGGAGACCTCATTGTGGCCATTCAGTACTTAAAAGGGGGCTTATAGAAAAGATGGAGAGGGACTCTTTACTTAGGCAGATAGTGATAGGACAAGGGGGAATGGTTTTAAACTAAAAGAGAAGAGATTTAGATTAGATAAAAGGAGGAAATTCTTCACTCAGAGGTGAGGCACTGGAACAGGTTACCCAGAGAAGCTGTTGATGCCCCATCCCTGGAGGTATTCAAGGCCAGGTTGGATGGGGCTCTGAGCAACCTGATCTAGTGGGTGGCATCCCTGCCCATGGCAGGGGGGTTGGAACCAGGTCATCTTTAAGGTCACTTCTAACCCAAGCCGTTCTATGATTCTATGATTCCATATGATTATGCTGTCCCCATCAGCCAGGGTCATCTCCAAGACCTGCATATCTGTTATTTGATTATCTGTGCTGGAGGAAAGTGTCTTTGGAAATGGTCAGAGGGGTAGCATTAGGAGAAATGAGTGAAGAAATAGAATCTGTTATGCAGAACTTCTGGGACTTGATACTGAGCACAGGAAGAAATTTATTGTTGCCCTTAACTTTTTTTTAAACCAGTTGAAAGTGTATATTTCACCAGTGTTGTAATATCAGAACCTCAATGAGCAATACTGCTCTGTTTCACTGTTCACCATAGGTCTCATTGTTGGAAAAACTTTGGTGACACTAGGCATTACAATAACCATAAAGCATGACATTTCACTATGTGGAGATTATCATCTTGCGTTTTAAAGTCCTTTCAGAAATACACCCTGATTTTCAATCTGATTTACCATTGAAGAAATTTTCCTATGGCAATGTAAATTGTAAGAAAATGACCTTTCTTTCCTTTTCCCATGAAGATAATGGTTTTATCAATGATAATTTATATTAAATATAATATTTGCAGTTAAGTTTCCAATCTGATTTGTGAAGCTCGTCACACTCCTGTATGAAATCTCTAGCCTATTCAGAAAATCTGTCTTTTAAGAAATCATTTGCTTTCGTTTCGCTTCTCTTCAAAGATCAGTCAGATCTGTCTAAAATTGCTGTGTATGGTCATAGGCCATATTAGAGCTAGGGTAAACATTTTTAAAGTGTCTAAATCACTCAGGGCTAGATCTGATAAAGTAATTCTGAATACCGCTTTCTTTCCTGGTAGTCACTTGTTCCCTGGACTGGAATCCATAACTGTGTTAGATGCAAGGTTCTCCTCAGTGCTTCAGAATCCTGCTGATCAAGGAATCCTGCCGTCTTGAGGCAGGGAAAAGAAGGTGCCATGAAGATGACATGTTCTGCAAACTTTTAAGGGCAGTGAAGTTTATTAGTTTGTGTTCTGTTTATTACTTGTTAGGAACTAGTCCCTACAGGTGAAAGCACTCATACAGAAAATAGACTTAATGTCACTTCTCTCCAGAGTCTGTTTATTCATCCCACATTTCCTATAACCTGCATGCTAGTTAACCAGCTAAAGATATAAGCACTCTTGTCTTTAGCTCTGTGGTGTTCCAGCTTCAAAGAATTTATGATCTGTGGGACTACACAGAATGGAAAAGAACATAACTGTGGCCGAAAGGTTGTAGTACTCAGGTGAGAAAGGGAATTTCAGGGATCTTCGAGGACCAACTTAAGTGTTTTACACTAAGCAGACATGTAAAAATACAGTAACAACCCTTTGAAGAGGATTCTGTGCTATTTCATATTTAGTTTGGGTAACAGGGTAAAAAAATAATGACATTACAATTAAGCCTGTCATTGTAAATTTTGATGAGGGTTTTTGATAAAGTTGTTTCATTTTAAGTTAAATGGAAAGATAAACAAAACTATGTCTTCAAGTAAAGTACTTGACTTGAAGAGTGAGCTTAGATATGCTAAAAAAACTGAAATCAAACTGCAGTTTCATTAGCTCAGCCAGGCTGAGATGCTCAGGAATTTGAATGGAGAGGATATCTGGAATTAAAGTAAAATTTATTTAAACTACCAAGAATGTATATCCAAGCAAGGAAAAGACTTTCTAGATCTAAATGGACAGTTACGCAAAGAAGTATTGTAGAAATATATGGATGCCTACAAGCAGTAGGAAAGAACAGAAATGAATAAAAAATACTGATCAGCAAAGAAAGTTATTTCTTAAAACGTAAAGCAAGAATGAAAACTGCTTAAATCACAGCTGAGTTAGAACTTGCAGATAATATGAAGAAAGAACTAGATGACCTTGGATATTAGAGAAGTGGAAAATATATGAGATTCAGGTGAATAATGTGCAATGTTATGCACTTGGAGACTGCTAACAAGAGTTTCTGCTGTCGATGGAGCACTCATCAAATGGAAGCAATAAGAAGTGTCAGAGTATAGTAATTGGTCACAGGATGTCTATGCCTTGGCAGCATGTTGTACCGCTGAAAAGGCAAATTGTAACCTGGACTGTGGATGTATTTCCAGTACATACAGAAGAGTATCAGTGCTTTGGTAATTCTTTTTTTGAAATAATACAGATAGTTGTAATCACCCATTTTCAAGAAAGAAACTGAGAATAGAGTAGATACAAAGAAGTAACAATATGATGATCAAAATGGAGAGAGCCTGTCGTATGGGAAGACAAAATGAGCTTTGCTTTGTTCAGGAAAACAAATGTTGAAAAGTTTTTTTCTTGGTAGGAAATCAGTGAGAAGATAAAAGAGATTACAACTGCTTTACACAGCCTCGGAGATGTATGTAAAAAAGTAGTTATGAATTGGCTGTTAAGAAATATAAGGTGGAAATTAAAAGGTTGTAGCTGTCCCAGCAGGGAGATGAATGGAATTATTAGTGGAAGTATTATGGAAATATTACAGAAAAACACCAACTAACGCGAAGATGAAGTACAGCTGTATGATCTCAAGCTTACAGCAGTTGGTACTGGGACTTGAAGATCTGGAAGGTTATTAGACTGCCAACTGTTTTTTTGAAAATCTTACACTTTCTGGGAAAAGATTATCTTTGGTTATTTGCTGCCTTGTGATTGAGTGTGTTTAGCCCTGATTTTCCTGTCCTGTAAGAGGCAATCCCTCGTCAGTGCTTGAATATGTATATAAAACCAAAATTTCCTAAGAAGGGTAAAAATATCTTACATATCCTTTGGAAAGGATATAATGGTTTTTTGTTTTGTTTTGTTTTGTTTTCAGTGCTGCTCTCATTCAAAAATGCTGAACATCTCTGCACAGTAATTTCAGTTTGGTGAAGTTTAGGCTTTCGTGAGACTCCACAATCATCTGCTGTTTTACCATTGTCTAAATTAAATCTTTAAATTTATTATTATTGTTACTATTATTATTATTTATTGCAGTGTTGTATAGCTTATGAGAGCAGCCTGGAATTCACTCCATTTCTAGAATTATCAATTTCACTTTTTCAGTAGGAATCAGTAGAAAGCAGTGAAAGTTTCTCATTGTTGCTAATATGTGCATGTAAATGCCTTGTTCTTAGGCTGAGATACAAATAAATTAATTATTCTGTTAAACTGAAAGTTGTTTTTAGTGTATAGGATCACCAAAGCAGTTCAGCTTTTAAGCAGTGTTTTTCTTGTATACAAATTTACGTATGCATGATATATTTAATCTTAGATCTTACAAATATTAAATAGAGAGGAAGCAAGTTGTCTGACTGCTGAAGAAAATGTGATCTGTTTTTCTTCTTAGAAGTCACCCTAGGTTAAAGTAACTCATTTTCCTTGAAAACAGATCAAAGTATTAATTTTATAGGACTTGCTTAAATGGACATATGCTGTGTGGACAAGATATTTTTGCATAAATAATGATTTACAATTATTTTGCAGTTGTAGTATATTCTTTTTTCTTTTCTGTTAACATTGTTCTGAAGTCTGTTTTTAACCTATTAAATTGCTGGAGTTTATCAACTGAAAAAGCTTGGTATATAACAAGAAATCACTGGGCAATAAACTCATCTACAAATTACTTCAGAGTTAGCTTGTTTACATACATGTTCAAGTTATGTTCCATAACTAACATGTTGTAATTATGAAAACTATCTTTGTTTTACACTCAGAGGATGATATCCTCATTCAGACATCAATTTCAGTTGACATAAATCATTTTAAGGTAATTTCTAGGTTTCATTTTTGGAAAATTTTGTTGATTATTTATATTTCACAGTTTCTGAATCAAGAATTGTGACCTGATGTATGCTATGTTGTGCTTGGGATAGGCAATTTGAAGTAATAAAAGTAAGTAATAAAAGATAAGACTTTGAAGCTTTATCTTTCTAACATGATGCTATGTTCAAATATTCTTTTGTTGTAGTCAAAAGAACCTCCTACACTCATGCCTGGTTATGCATAATATTTTCAGTATTACTGAAATACGACGCCTGTGAATTCTGCTGCCAGATCTCACAGAGATCCAAAATTCTCTTCTTGTAATACAACCATCTAAAATGTGTAATATAATGAGATGCTACATTAAACAATGTTTTCATTTGAATTATGTATCTGTTACCAGTCTTTATCTAAATTGAGGGTTACTGCACTGCTTTTGCCATCCTTAAACGTAAACTTTGGTTTGTCCCAACAAAGGTACCTGCTAAAGCAACTGTTTCAGATGCTAGAACTAAGTACATATTACGTGAAAGGAAACTCCCTGCTTTAGTGAGGTGATTCAGGGCAGCTACATACCTCACAGAGGCAGCGAAGAATGAGATTCCCAAAGGGTGGCTCTCTGTTCCAGCACTGAGCAGGATGCTGCCAGAGCTACTGAGTAAGAACGCACGCCCATGCAATCATGATGCTCAGCTCTCTTCAAATAACAACACTGATGCAATGAGCTAACAGAGCAGTCGCTTTTATGGCCTTTGATATGGTTTAGTCACATCCCCACCTCGTGCTCAAGGTGCAGCAGACTTAAGGACAAAGCTATGGGCCTGTGGTTTCTGAGCGAGACTTTAAGTTTAAACATTTAAAAAACTGTGTGGTTCGTACTGTAGACATCTATAAACCGCAGGCACTTAAAAGAGCTGGTTGGCCATGGAAAGCTGGTATTCTGAGTCTTTTTTATGATTTTGTCACAAAGCTTGGTTTAGATACCCACACATATGTCTTCAGTGCTACTTAAGATGCTTACGTCTTTATAGTAATGGCATATATGACATGGCCTTCTGGAGCAACAGCAGCAGACCAGGTTGAATACCTGAGAGCATCTCAAATGGCACTAGGAGCTTAGTCACTCACAGCTGAACTGAGTTATAACAGTACATCAAAATGTATCTGAGATGCCCCAAAAGTAGCTGTTTTTATTTGCAAAGTATTTTAGTTTAAAGGCTTTTGAATTCTGTTGCCAATGACAGTGGAATGCCTAATGCATTGCATCTGATCTAAAAGTAGGTTCCTAATTACTTGTTTGGTATAGTTGCTTATATGTACAATTAGGTTCGTGTGTTCACTCTTTCAAAAAAACATGCTGAGATGTTCATGCATGTTTATAAATGTTTAATTTGTGTAACATTTGATTATGTTCTTTATGTTGTTTAAAGCAAGGGACACAAGAAGGACATTATTTCAAAAGAGAACTGATTAAAATGTTAAATTCATTGTTTATAAATATCCAAAGATTTTAATCATACAGTATATAACTTCAGAACAGATATTAATCTGAACAAGAGCAAGGCTCAGAAAGAAATTCTAGATGATAAACACTGAATCTGTGTCATTTTATGGAAAACACCATATGTAAAGAGAAGACTCCATGAGAAAGATGGATGGAATTACCATATTAAGATATGGAGCTGATCTACAGTCATGGTAAAGATGTCATCCGAATGAAAGATGCTTGCAGTTTCACTTGGATGGAGTGGAAAAAAGCTATATGGGTAGAAATAGATTGTATGAGTTATAAAAGTATGAGGAGCAGTATGTATGTTTGTATATATTCATTTACAGGTGGTGATCCTACACTTTGCAGTTGAATAAAGGGCTTTTCAGTTCTTGTTAAAGCTCTGCAAAGTCAGCAGTACTTTGTACACTGAGTTAAAGGATCAAAGCATGATATGGCGTTTTACAGACAGAGATATAAAGGCTTAAGCTGACATAAAATCAGGAAAAAAGATAAAATTGTGATATTTATATATTTCTATTTATAGAGAGCATATTGATTTTAGAAGCCTGTATGCATCCATCCAAGCTTGAGTGGTGGCTGTGAAACACACAATCTTTACAACATAACCTTTACAATCAACATAATCTTTACAATCTTTATAATGTGATAGTACACACAACTTATCCAACTTCCCACATTCACTCAGATCCACTTGCATTACTCAAACTGAAAATCCTTAGGGCAGGTGCAGTGAATTTTTGTGTATCTTCAGGGATGAGTGTGAAAGGGACTAGATCCATGATCTGTAACCAGAACTCTTAAAAGATGCCACAGTGTAACTGACAATGCAATATACAGTTGGCATGCAATCATAGTTTTACATTAAGTGGCAGTCTTCAGCCAGTGCTTTATTCTTTGGTCCATGGTATCACAGTTTCAGAATGTGCCAAATACTTTCTACAGCACCTCTTGTTCTCTGCTGCAGGAATCTAAGATCTGTAATTGTGTATGTTTTAGGTGTCTGTTTTGATGCATTTTTTTCCCCCCAATTTGGTTAGGTCATTAATATTAAAGATGTATGAGAAACAATAGTGTGTTGATTACTGTGTTAGCACTGTTGTACTTTGCAAGGGAGCCTGTGGTTCCTCATGCTAAGTGCAGCACAGCAAAATCATTGTAAATTAATATGCAGTGGAAATAATAAGGATTATAAGAAGCTCTTCTTTAATTTTAATAATCAGCAGTAAAATCCATTTATACTTCTGCAAAAATGCTTAATTCTTATTACCCATTCTAAGGTAAGTTGAAGTGGTAAGAGCTGTTAATACTTTGCGAGCAAATTTAGTTTACTTCAAGAATCTGTCCAGTTGATGGGGCTACAGAAATGCACATAGTAAAATTTTACTGTCTTTTAAAGCTGAATTCTTAAAAGTGTAATTCTCATTAATAAAAAGGAGAAAGGAAATATTTCCATGTTAGGTTGAAAACACAGTTTCATTTAAAATACTGGAAAAAATTATATGTCTGTAAAAACATCTAAGTATGCAGCTAAAAGAATCTTAATAATGTCAAAATGTTGTTTGTGCCGTACGTGTTCTCACAACCAGGCAATGTGCCAAGCAGAAGCTATGTGATGGGTCACAGAATCACATTCCGCACCTGGAGTATTGCCTATGGTCGGTGGTGAGAACCTACCTGGGCTAGTGCTTGGAGACCTCCAGGGAGAGCACCTGGAGACATCTATGGATTGGATTTCTCCCTGCTAGGCATACACTTGCACTTCAGTTTTCTGCTTCTGGTCAGTCACAGTATATAGAGAGCAGAGCTGTCACTGTTGTGACTGTTTCTGTATGGTCCTGGGACAGAGGCATCTGCCATGTGGTGTAGCGTTGAAGTGTCGCATCACTGACCAAATGAGCTAAAGACACTGTTTCTGCCTCTGAGAGAAGGAACAACTAGACATCATTAGCAGACTCATGCCCATAACCGTATTCTCATGTCTTCCAACCTGAGAAATCAGATGTGTGCTTTGGCAGCTTTTTAACATGACATTTTTAAAATAAAGTAGGAATGTC
>VXAL01017409.1:46565-57667 GCA_013399475.1 Chauna torquata
AGCTATCCATAACAGGTTAAACTGTCAATGATCAGGAGAAGTACTTCCCTGATCTAAACTGATGGTCCTGCACAGCTGCAATCCTATGCTACAGAGGATGAGTACATTTGTCACTGCATCTTACAGAAAGTGCATGCATGCTTGGAGTAGTTACAGAATCCAGGTCTAGGTATCTGTCTTAGTTTTTATTTATTTATTTATTTATTTATAATTTTTATTTTCTATAGTTCTTTTAACTGCATAGTTTATATGCTTTTTGGTACCTGCTTAGCCTGTGTAATATTTCTGCAGTAATAGGTTTAAACATTTTTCTTTGTCCCTTTTGCAATCTTTTATCTCTCTTCTCTTGTTCAGGTACTAATTCTCTTGTGTTCTGGTTTTTATCTATCCTTGTCTTATTTGCATACAGTATTTTTTAATCTGGAACTGTTTTTCTTCTTTTGTGTGTTTATCATTATTCCGTTAAATCTCTGAATTTTCAGAGTTCAACAGAAACGTGTGGACTTTATCTCTTTGGTTGCTATAAAAGTACGTATAAGACTGCTTTATGTAAAGCAAAAGTACTGATAGTGCTTCTAGACAGTGGGCAACCAAACGGGTAGGAAAAGATGAAACCATAGGTTAGATCCGTCTGATAAATGCTTGATTGAGACTGTAAATTGCAAAAGCAAGAGGCTCAAATAACCAGTAGAGGGAGTGATCACCACAGTCAATGCCTTTCTGTTAGGGATGCCCTGACTCCAGCCCCTAAGAGCAAGCAGCAGAGTGCCAGCAGAAGCACAAGCATAAAGCTTTTGAGGAGATGTGCAATAAAAGGAGATGGCTAAAGCAGTCAGTGCAGAACATGTCAACTGCCTAAACAGAAAGCACCATCTTGAAATGGTTGCAATTCTTAGTTAGCTAGCTAAAAGCTTGAGAAAGGTAGGAGGTAAGAATACAGAAATAATGGTTAGCTGACTAGAAGTGTGAGAAGTTAGGGAAACATTTTAGTTAATGGTTGTGACGCTTATCTTCGTGATTGCTACAGATCAAAGATTGATGAAGTGAGATTAAGTCTTTAACAGGGAAATTTATTTCATTACTGGAACAAGTCATTTTTGAAATCTGTTCATTAAAGTGTAAACTAAAATGATGCATCTTCTTGCTGACATGGTTGCTGGTTAACAAGAATTTCATCACTAACTATGAAGAACATGTAAATAAGTGATTAAAATGAACAGATGATAAAAGCCAACCTAAGTGAAAAGCAATTAATTCACTGATAGTGCCTGGGACATTATAAATCTAATTTTGATAGGTATCTTCTGAGGGAGTAACAAGGTAAAAATCTCTAGATGATTTTGCAGAATGTTTGTTCTTAATTATTCTAAAGATTTTTCTGAAGTACATTCCTGGGAAGAAATGGGAAAGGCTGGCTGAATTATCCATGAGCCATCAGCATTTTGCAAGCAGTCATTGTTCTCTAGGTATAACAAGCTCTGAGAAGGGTGTGGACTGTGCCGAAGTACTCAGCTATTGGTTTCTCTTGGTTTTTACTGAAAACAGAAAAGGAGATGGGATGCAGACAAAGTGGACTGACTTCTTGTTGGCAATTAAAAACGTAACACTGAAGTATTAAAGGATGGCAAAGACTGTATGCACTAGCAGTATCAAGCGAAAACTAAGAATAACATAAAGATTTCTACATTATGTCAGTATATTGTGTCTGGTCAACATATGGTATCCACAGGAGGAAACTTAAGCATTGGAGGGGAGATGATCAGTGGGTGACCTACTAACTATTTTTGGCTCTGGCTGCTGTGATTATTTTCATACAGAATTAGGAAAGTCAGTTCTTATGAATTGTTTATATAGACACAGGGTTTGAAAGACATATTTAATATATGAAGGAGTATTTCTGACATACTTAGTGTTCAGAATGTTTTGCCAGAAAGCGTCATTTTTAGGACTTTTTTTTTTTTGAGACGATTTCTTTTATTTTGGGGAAATATCTTTCTAGGGAGAGGTAGTGGTTTATGTTTGACAGGCAGGATTCGAAAAAAAGCAAGCGGTGTTTCAGAAGGCTGACCTTCTGTAAAAAGAGACATCATCAGACTGCCTGCAGCATCCCAGTATTACAATATAAATGGCCTTCAGTATTTGTGAGAACAAGACTGAAACAGAGACTTTTTCCAAACACATTGCTATGCTTACTTACTTCATCCTCACCCACACCAGTATTTTCACTGATAATACGAATTTTCTCTGACTTTTGGGAATAAAAAGCATCTTCTATATGGACTGCCCCAAGGCTAATTAACTTCTGATAATTGTCTAATGAAATCTCTTTTTTATCAGAGATCTATCAATGACACTTTCATCATGTATAGTAACTCCCATCATTCTCTCATCATCAGACTGTCCCCAAAATAAAGCTCCAAAATACTGAGATCACCTGGTATTATTTGTATTCTGGAGATATTTTTTCCAGGGAAAATAATGTATGGTGGAAGAGGCAGCTAATGCAAATTGACTTGAAAGCATAAACTCAACTATTTCAGTTTTTGAAAGGACATCAGGTTTGAGATAACAGAACAGTCAAAGTGACTGGCACATAGTTTTTCTCTATTTTTTTTTCAGTGAATTAGTGAAATCATTTAGTAGATGGTTTTGGCAGTCTTCAAAAGAGACTGGAACCTACTGAAAGAAATGACTGAGCTGTGTTACTGTGGTATATTGTCAAGGTTCCCAAGCTAGGTTCTTTAAAATTAGCATGATGATTGCTAGTACTGGTGCTGAATGGTGCTGAGTTGTGGAGATGTTTACACCCAGAGGGCTTCTCAAGCATCTTTGCGGTAGGCTTCCATTGTGGGATGTGGTTTCTTTCCCTTTCTGCTATAGCAGTTTTTTTGCAATGTAGATAGATAGGAGATAACTAAACTTTAGGTGAGGCCTTGTGTTTCTGACTATGGCATAGCAAGTGCTTTCAGGTGTTACACTTAAGAAAGGAAGAAACTTGAAGAATAACTCCTCTTTCATCATCACTTAGTATCTAATGTGTCTGTTTTAAATACAAACTGTGATGTGTGTCACTAATAGATGCTCCGAGTAGGGATGTACTGACTCTTACTGGCTGTGCCAGGTTTTAATGTATGAATTTGAGTGAGCTGTGTTTGCCCTCTCCAGCATGTTAGTGCTTATATCACACTAAACAAACAGAACAAATAAATTCACAACTCTTTGATTATTAGTTGTCCTAGGCTGTCCAGAAGTCGCAGAATTTTCTCTGAATAGATAAAAAAAACTTGATGAGAATTCAATAATGTACAATGAATCTGTTTCAGAATATTAATGTGGACAGAAAAAAACAAAACAAAACAGATCCTTGTAAAGATAGATTCCCCTTCTCCTTGTCCTCAGTGAAACTAAACCAAATAAAAACCAGGAAAGAAGATTTTTGTAGGTCATCCTAGGGCACTTTATAGCTCAACACAGGTAGCACCACAAACATAATCGTTTTTTAGCGCTAGATGCTGGCCATCCTTTTCAATATGAAGGTATGCAGAAGAACACTGAGCCATAGGAAGTCAAACAGAGCCTCTTGTCAAATTTCTGGGCTTGATACTGGACTCTCAGATCTCTTCTGGACTGCTTTTATTGGGAAAATATTTCTGACTTTTTAGTAGGAGATACTAATTCTCTTTTCCTTATCCTGCAACTTAGTGACAGGCCCTTGCTTCTCCAGGGAAATAAAGGCACATATGACTTCATCTTTGGCTGAATGTTTTTACCTTTTTGTGGCTCCTCCCCCATCTGTTGAAGTCAATACCTGAAATGTAGCAAGAGAGAGACAAGAAGGGGATGAGAGGACAGAGGAGGAATATGAATAATGATATTGCAGTTTCAAATGAGGAGACACAAAGTAGACACCTGTCTAGCAGTCCACCCAGGGAGGCTTCCAGAAGTTGCCAGCTGCCTTATGGATTTGACTGTTTAGCCAAATGCTAATAATAGTGCAAATTAATGCTAATTAAGCATCGATGTTCTTAAAAGCATATAGTGGCCTTTAACCCCTTCTTTACAGTGTTCAAATCACAAAATACAGCATATAAAATAATTGGTTAACCATCAATTTGACAATTTCTTTCATATCATTTTAACTTTTGATCTGATACCATCTTTACAGTAAGGATGAGTGCACTGCTTATTGCTCTTTTGGAACCTGACTTGGATTCTTTACGTGGAGCCCTAATCCTCCTTGCATTCAAATAGAGTTGTATCAGTAATCAAAACAGAAGGATGGTAAAATAGAAGCAGCACATATGGTAATAAATCCCATGAAAAGAACACAGACTGTAGCATAAATCTACCATCTGCTGTAAGATTTACAGACTCCCTTTTTGCTTACTAGATGACAAACAGATAGATCACCCACCCTGTTAGCCCACGCTGAAAGGGATTTTTCTACTGTCTAGTAATACAATTAGCTTGGGCTGAAATGTGCCTCATGCCTAGAGTTGCCCATTTGAAACTCCTCAGTGTATGGAAGAAGTCTAAGGTGTTGGTTCTACAGAACTATCTCCCTTCCCATAAACTGAGATATTACTCAAGAGTCATTGTAACAGCTAGTGGTTCCTCCGAGCATGGTGAAAGGGAAGGCCACACGTTTCTACTTATAAGGCCAAACAGCTGCAAACCTGCATCTACAATTTAGAAAGGCAACAGGATGCAAGCACACCGATGTCTTCTTTAGCTCAGTACTTCACCTTGCCATGGCTATTTTTCACGACTGCACAGGGGGACCCTTTTGTTCCAGAGGTTATCCAGTGACTCAGTTGCTTCTACATATAAGTAATGTTTACCTCTGTGCAAAAAGGGGTCAATTAAGGGCTTTGTACTTTCCAAAACTCTAGTTAAAAGTCCTTCCTTTTGAGCTGGAGTTTCAGGCAGCAGAGCAAGGCTGGAAGGAAGCTATTTTCAGCTTCTTCAGAAGTGACAGTGATTTGCTTGCCTTTCACAGAAACCTGCTCCATGCCCATGCATTTGCTGCCAGGACTCCTAGAAACATGTGGAAGAATCTCAGTTTCTGTGGGAGGAATGTGAATCAATATTGCCAAGGCTTAACTCTTCTATTCCTGCCTGCTGCTAACTGTCATCAGTTAACTGGAGGACTCGAGTCCCCATTGGTAAGCAAGTACAATAGTTTAACATCTCTACTGCCTTGCATTCCGGAACTGGCAATTGTGCTCCTGGTGAGGCATAACACCCTCAAGCCCTCATGCTTTGTCATCACCCTGGAATGTCCTTTCAGATGAATTTTTTACCTCTAAATATAACATAATTGACAGTATTGGTATTTCAAATGTCCACATTGGACTCCAGAGGTAAGACCTCAGACATAAATGAGGCACTTCAACTCTTTTCTCAGAACTCTTGTTCCACATCACTGATCTGCATTCTCATTTGGATCATACATAGGTTTCAAGCACAGAGCCACAGCTGCAGATAGAGGAATTAGAATCTGAAAGGCCGATCTGCAAAACTGCTAAGCACACAAAACTTAAGCAAGTTCTGACAGAAATCTTTGAAACTCAGAAAACATAGGGAAAATTGTTCACCTCCAGTAAGAAAACTAAAAATCAAAACAAAATGGAAAAGAGAAAGAGAGAAGGTTTAGGAACTAACTAAAATTTTAAAAGATATTAAAAATGCAGATAGACCATGAAACTGTTCAGTGGAACTGGATTTCCATAACATTTTATGCTTATCTTTCTTATAGTGTGGTCTCATTGGTTAAGAAGTCTTATTCCCTTCAAAAATGAAAGCATCATGTTTAACTAAGACAGTATTTTATTTGTTCTTCTGCCTCCTTGAAGATTTCTGCTAGAAAGCTCATTTATTCTACTTTTTCCTTGTTTGAGAATTCTCAGGCTTGTATGAAGCTAGAAGATGCTCAAGAAGATGGATGGGAATGTATGTTTTCCATTCTGAATACATCCTTTTAATCTCAAAGATGTATTTTATTAATGCAGCTTTAGCAGTAATGCTCGAAATGCTTTTAACTTCTGGATAAACAGCAAGGGCATGGATAGCAAAGACACAAATAAGTTGGTTAGCCTTCTCTAATTTCTGCCATTTCCTTTTGGTCAGAATTTCCTTGAGAATCAGGATTCTTCAGATTAGTTTTTTTTCGTCTTCTGTCTCCTGCGAATTTTGAGGAAACTCCAGAGAACTTTTGTGGCATCAGAGACTGGCTGACTCTCTGGAACTCATAACAAGTGTGAATAGAAATGTTAGAAAAAAACTTGATAGTGTTTACTGTGTAACTATTCTTACTGTCGCACAGAAATGGTGGGGAATTTCTTACACAAAAGTTAAAGTTATACATACCACTTTCTTACACGAAAAAACAATGACCAATTCTATTTTTCTTTCAGTGTGATGACTGCTTAATGCATCTCTTGTCTTAACGATTGTTCTGTTATAGGAAGTCAAAGTATGCTTCATGTACACAGATTCTTACATCACTGTCTAGATTATACAAATGCTTAACTGAGCAAACTACCTCAGAGTTTTAAGGGGCAAAAGAACCTCACTGTTATCATCAGTTGTCTTGCTGAAATCTGCTGGCAAATTGAACAGTGCAAGGGAACATCCTTGGCACTGAAATTCGATTGTGCATGCTGTGAAGTTTTTAGTGCGGTTCCTAGTGGTCCACAAGAGCTAGCACTTTTCCAAACAGCAGCTCTTCCAAACAATTTCCAAGCTCACTTTGTGATACAGTATGGACCATTTCCACTAGGCAGTTTGTATGTGCCCATGCTGCTTTACAGGCTGAGATAATTTAATAACGAGGAAGTGAGCCATTCTTCCCTGGTTTGTCTCAGAACAAATGGTCTCAGAAACATGCACTAAACTTGCTTTAGGTGTATCAAGTGGCATAAGAGAGATTGCATCATTTTATGCCTTGGTATACTGAAGGCCTATTAACAATCTCACTTTGCAAGGCTAACCTATTCCCTCTGCCAGGGTAGCCATCCAGCATGATCTTGGTTCCCTGACATCTTGCTGGACATCCTAAGACTGGCTGATACACAAGTCTGCTTAGCTCATTGCCTCAAATCTCAACCAGAAGTGACGATGCTCACTGTAACAGAATCTTTGCATACTAATGCATGGAAAGTCTTGCCAGCTCTCAGTCACAGGATTTACTAGTGTGAAAGCATCGATCCTGCTTTTTAAAATGCATCTGTGAGTGCATTTTCTCACTCAAACTAGGCAGGAAAAAACAAGCTGAAAGTGCAAATGCACACTAAAAATCACAGAAAATACACATTACTGCAGGAAACTTTGTTAGGCATTATGAGATACGAGAGAAATCCCAAAGACATAAAACAGGCAGTGTACGAGCTGTGTTTCTGAATATCGCTCTAAAACAGATGCCTGCTCTCTGTGTACCCATCCAGTTTAGTCCAACTAGTACAGATGCTACAAGTGTTGAATCCTCTAACTTAATGTACTCTGAGAAGATAATTTAGCTTTGCTTGAAAACAATTGCTAATACAGTGATGTAGCTGAAGGAAAATGATTAACTCGTATTCTCAGAGGCGATTTCCTACTTGTTTAAATATAAAGATATGAAAGAAATACTTGAACACATATAGCACATAGAAGGTAAGATATTTAATTGTCAATCACACCTGTCTGAGTTAAATAGATTCTGCAGAAGACTGAGATAAGTAGTCAAACATTTCATGTCCTCACTAGTGATGGAATTCCCTGTTTAATACCAATTGAAATCTATTCTGCCTCAAATCCCAAATGGCAATGAAGCACTGACTAAAGCCTTGAGTTTCATATCATAATTGCTATTTGTTAAGCATCCATTATCCATTATATTGATGTCTTCACACTCTGGAGCGGTCTCATTCTTCTTCCTGGATAATGCAGTATGCTGCTTGTCACATACTGAGTTTGTGGTGCTGCAGATTCTAGCTGAAAGAATCGAGGAGCCAAATAATGAGGGTACAGAGTAAAGAGCAGCTGAAAGTTTATTGTCACAAACGTGGGAAGATCTGGAAGTGTTTCTGAACAGTAGTTCTTACTCTTGTCAGGAAAGCAGTTTTGAAGACTTCTGTCATTTCAAGGATTATCTGTTTGAAGACTTCCATTTCAAAGTTCTCTTTCCTTCCTGCTAAAGGTCATTAGCACAAGGCATAAACACACCCTGAACAGGGATCATGTATTAGTATAGTATCTGTCCATTCGCAATATCTGTGTTAGCTTTTAGGCAGCTTATTGTTTTTAAAGCTGCACATATTTCCTTCACACAACTAAAGTCATGCCATACAATTGTACAGGGATGAGATATTAAAAAGAGTTGTGCAATGCAATTAATTTTTGTGAATTTAATAGAAGGGGATGCAAAAATTTCTAACTGCAATTCATGTATTCAGTAATGAATACATGTAATGAAAACCTCAGAAAACATGTACTTTTCTTTAACAGCCTTGTTTTTTCCACAACATCTCTTGCAGTCTTTTCTTGATTACATTTTCCCATCATCCCCAGGTTAGTGTACCCTGCATAGAATCTATAAGCAAAAGCAGTTGGAGTCACAGAGGAAACAGACTTTGGAGATTTGGAACATAAGGGAGCTCTGTTGTTCCTTCTCCTCATATAAAGTGTGCTGTATGGCTCTGGAGAGATGCTCAGAAAGCTGACTGATCACCACAGGCTCAAAGCCTTCATAAGAGATGTGAGAATCACCAGACTAAGGACTTTCAGTCTGAATGTACAGAAAAGGCAGTGGATGGGGAAAGGGAATGCAGTATGTAATCACAAATACTATTTTCTATATGTGGCTGTATGGATTGTGAATTGTAATAAGAAGGATAGCAGGTTTGTCTCACTGCTGAATTTTCTCTGATGTCTTGACAGCTGAGCTTGGTCCCATCAAAATCATTGTCTTTTTTTTTTTTTTTTAATTGAATCCATGAGAGTGAGCCTGGATATATGGTCTATGAAGTCTAATTTAAAAAAAAAAAAAAAAAAGCAAAAAAGTGAACATCCTCTCTTGCTTTTCTCTTGTAGTCAAATAAGGAAACAGCAGCAATTATTAGCAGAATCCTAGTAATTGTATACTCCACTCTCATACAGAGCAGGCCTTTAACAATAGCAGTATTTTGACAATTTTCTTGGGGCTGCGCTGTGACTTCCTATATGAATTTTTATAATTTTTAATGGATTTCCAGGATTATGAGGACAATCTTTGGAATAACAATAAACCAGCTTTGTTATTACAACTTTGACTTGGAACTACCTTATTTGAGAACTTCTTTGAAGGTCAGATGTAAAAATGAAATCACAAATTAAAACAGAAATCCCTACTCACCAGCTTGCTTACAGTCATAGTGTGTTGGCGTTGAAGTGCCCTTTTTGTTATTCCATTTACAAGATTATCTAAGAGAACAAGAGTTCTTTTGCAAACATTCCATCCATGTTGGTAATTTCTGATGAGGTAACTACAAAGGAGACAGAAAAGTATTGTAGAATGAAACAAATCCTCAGAAAAATAGTCTACAGCTGATGTAACTGGTAAAAATGACAACCATCCAAAACCAAAAATGGTGTGAGAATGAGAAACAATATCAACAACCTGTCAGTTTATGTCAGTTAATTATAAATGTTTATCTGTATCAATACACACTTTTTTTTTTTTAAAATAGAAAAAGCAAGAGGTAGTTTCTTCATTGTTAAATGTTGAGATTTCTCTTCTTCATCCCCACATGATGGAGTTTTGCTCCTTTTTTGATACAAAAAATTCAAAAACTGTATTTCTTCACCTTCTGTTTGTTCCATTTAAAAACAGCCTTTAAGGAAATGGTAATCAAAGTGTAAATTAATAATTTATGGAAAAGTATACTTTCCTACGGCAAATCCTCCTTCATTTGCTCTGGAGAGCAATCTTCAGTGCTTTTGCAGAATTCCTTTTGTAAACAAGGAAAGCAGGATTCAATTCTTTTAATTGGTTGTATTCTAATATGCAGATACTCTTTTGATAAGATTCTGCACATGATCTTCTGCAGAACTAATAGGATTTTCATATAAGATATTGTATCTGACTGTTCTGCTATCAGGAGGTATTGTAATTACAACCTAGGTAGATATATCCAAGCTAGCTTTAAGTAAGCTTGAGTAACAATAATAGCAAAGACACATTTCTGTAGGATGCTGACAGTACAGATTGCACTGAGGCCTACAAACTCCTGTCTTCTCTGGAGCTGTCACCTAAGCTAGCTACCTTTCTTCATTTGAACTTGACCTGCTCTCTACCTGCACTGTCGAGTGTTCTTTCAATACCTACAGATTTCCTTCTTCTGCATCATATATAACCTCCATTTATGCAGGCTTAGGAATAAGATACTCTGCTTCTGCAAATTTCACCTGGTATAGAGCTGTAGACAATACAGCGGGCAGCCCTTTTGAACTTTGAATGTCACTTAATTCTCTAAGCTGAGCTAAAGATTTTGATTACGTTTTCTTCACACTATTTCAGTATCAGTTTCCTTGAAGTATAGTAAGCATAATCATACCATTAATATCCATGATTCAAAGTTTGAAAATGGTATTTCAGTAGTAGAATAGTTGTCACAGAATCACAGAATGGTTGAGGTTGGAAGGGACTTCTGGAGGTTATCTGTTCCAACCCCCCTGCTCAAGCAGGGACACATAGAGCAGGTTGCCCAGGGCCATGCTCAGACAGCTTTTGAAGGTCTCCAAAGAGGGAGACTCCACAACCCCTCTAGTCAACCTGTTCCAGTGCTCAGTAAACATCACAGTAAAAAGAGTGTCTTGGGCTCAAAGCGTTATAGTAAACAGGGCTACATCAGGCTGGTGGCCAGTCACTAGTAGGGTTCGCCAGGGCTCCATTTTAGGGCCAGTTCTCTTTGATATTTTCATACATGACTTGGATGTAGGACTAGAAGGTGTATTGAATAAGTCTGCAGATAATACTGAATTGGGAGGAGCTGTTGGCTGCCTCAAGGGTAGAAAGGCCTTGCAGAGAGACCTTGACAAATTCGGGGGCTGTGCAATCACCAACCACATGAAGTTCAACAAGA
>VXAL01017410.1:5681-17351 GCA_013399475.1 Chauna torquata
AAAAAAATGGTGGAAGTTCAAAAGAATTGATGGAACCAATAGGCTGAAATAGCTGAACTCTATGATTTGCAGGATCAACTTCAAGAAGAAAAGGTCTTTTTAGAAGGAGTTTTATTTGCTCTTTCTGTAACCGTGTCTTCCAGATGTTGGGTCAGTGGAGGGACTTGCTTATCATAGAGCCTGGGACACTCTTTATTGGACCAGTTCAACCACATCCTCAATCACAAGACACACTGTTGACCAGAGACGTCGAGGAGCTTTCAACCGGGAAGCAGTAATTACAATGTCTGAAGATGACCATCCACATGTGTTAGCTCTAGATGAATGTCAAAAGTATGTATTATATCTTTTTTTACTATAGTTTGATTTTTACCTAATGTCAAGGACTCAGCAGCACTCTTTTATTTCTTTATTTCACAGTCAACTAATATGGCTGAACGCTATGAAGGTTAAGTGGATTTGTTGTTTTAGGAGACAAACTTTAGTATTAAGTTTTTAAAGCAATCGCAGAATTAATCTACAACATTTTATATGTTTTTATGTTTCAGATCAAATACTGATTGCATTTTCATGATACATTAATAAATTCAAGTTGGTTTCAAGAAAAGTCAGCTAATACAAATGGACAAAGTCTTCCTTTTTTTTTTTGCCCTCTCTGATCAGTGTATAAATTACATCCACAGCTCATTCCATAACATTTTGTCTACCATTGTTCAACAGCAGCCAGGGGCCCAATGTGTCCCCTGTATTGAGGTCACTTGATTCCGCATTATCAGTCTTTTGTATACCAATCCTTTGGTCTGTATCAAACTTTTAATATGGGAAAAGCTGCAGATGAATTTCACTTTTAGAAATTACTAATATGCACATTAGCATTAGCAGAATTAAGAGAATATTGTTACACGGGTTCTATTTATCTGTAATTGTATATCAGTATATAGATATGGTCAGAATTAAACAGACTCGAAATAAAAAAAATCTGTGCTCTTATACAAGTGAATGAACTAGGAAACTGCTATAATTTATAGGATGTAGGATATTGCATTTTCTTACTCACCATTGATTATCACAGTTTCTTAGAGATGCCATTCATAAATGTCTATGAAGGCATGTATTTTTTTCTGTTGCTCGTTTCATAAAGAGAATTAAGTTATAAAATGTATCTTATGGTTTTCTTTATTATTTTGATTTTAATACAGCTTAATGTTTTGGACTAACTGGAATGAGCAGCTCCCAAGCATCATGAGATCTACCCTCTCAGGCAAAAATGCACAGGTTATCATTAGTACAGATATTCTGACACCAAATGGACTTACCATTGATCATAGGGCGGAGAAACTTTACTTTTCAGATGGCAGCTTGGGAAAAATTGAGAGGTGTGAATATGATGGATCGCAAAGATATGTAAGTAAAACAAAAATCCCAGACATATTCACTGTAAATCTGTTAGTTTGTGTTTGTTAGCATATTTAAAAAGAACAAAAAGTTACAAAAAGATCATGAGTTTCTCCTAATATTAGTTGTAGATTAGGTTTAAAACTGAAAAACTGAAAATGTTCCTTAACTAGAAGTAATGCTCTGTTAACTCAGCACATTCCAGCTTGTGGAATTCTGAAGATGCAGACCCTTACCACAGTTTCTACATTGGTATTGGCCCTGAAGCATCACTGTGCTAAACAATCTGTTTAAATGTGAAAAATGTAGGAAAAAATATAGACATCAGTAGAAGAGGTGGAGAGATGTTCTACTTTACGTAGGAGGATTATAATTTTTCTTCATGTGCCAAACTTTGCTGAAACCCCTAAAATTTCTTTTGTGTGATGTATGCGAGTGTTACTCTACAAATCTTATTTTTTTCTTTTTTAACTCTCCATTTTCAAATATGCTTGTACTCCTTTACTCTTCTATCATAATACATCTTGGTCCTGGAGTGCTCTATTAGTTTCAGCTTAAGCAGACATTTTGCTTGGAATATGCTGAAGGTAGATGATCTGTGCTCACAATTTTCTTGCGTGTTTAGCTCTACATTTTTGATATTTCATCAGGTCTTCCCTTCAGGGCATTTGTACCTCCAAAAGTGCATGATAAAATAAATGAATCGCATGTTTTGGCTTGTATTTTCAATTTAGAGTTCTGCAAGATAATGTTTGGTACATCAGCTCAATTATGTATCCATTTATATATATATATATGTATATGAAAATGTTACATCTTATACTCTATACTAACTTTGAAAACTTCTTGCATCTTAAATAAAAAATAATGTTTTCTGGAATCCTACCCAAGACAAGTGCCGCATACCTTGTTTAGGCAAAATTCCTTATCAGGGTGAAAACAAGAGAGCCAAGCTTGTAACAGGCGAACAGAAGCGAAATCAGCATGACAGGGCCTGTAGTTCTGTGTCATTTCCTTTCACCTTTTGTTTTCATTTGTGTACATTAACCTCAGCTCGCTAATGTTTTCAGATGCAGAAGCTGTATCAGAAATTGGACAAACCAAAGTTTATACGGATTCTAACATACAATCTGACTATATATTTGCAATGAAAATGGATTGACTCTTTTTTTGCTCACTGGATCCACCCATGTGTATGAAAATAACATACAGAATGCAGTTTGGTTTTGTTTGTTCATTTGTTCTGTCATTTGGGAGATAAAAATGGAATTAGTATCTTTCCTTCTTTCTTATTATTCCTTGGTTTTTATCCTTCAATTACATCTTGATTTTAATATTATACAAAATCTGTACTTACTTTTTATTTAAGTTCTGGTCATACTTTCAGAAATGATTCATATCCTTTATGATGTAACATCTAAAGATCTTATGTCTTTCAGTTACTGCTGTATGTTTTGACAGGTAATATAACAGAACTACACATGTCTAGAACCATATAACAGCTTGGTAGTATTTGCAGAATTGTTTTTTATTCCATCTCTTATGTTACTAAATATAAGTAATCAAAGGTTTTAACTGGGTTGTATACAGTGATCTTGGAGATCCTATTTTACAAAAGCATGTAAGTAGTCCAAATGGTCTCTTTGCATACTGTCTGCCATTTGTTGTTTTTTCTTCAGCCCTTCCTCAATTATCAGTTCTAGAATATCTCCAATCTTTTCTTATTCCTGACTAATTTCAATAATTATGTATCGGGAAATTTCCTCAGCTTGCTGTCTGCCACATTAAAGCATTTTTCAAATGGAATCTTGAGGGACTTATTGCCATCTTGAAATACAGGATTTATTCCTACTACTATGTTGTATTATAGTATAAGAAATCACCTGTTTTTCTTATACCAGCGTTCTCAAGTGTTTCCTTTGCAGGACTTTGATCACAGTTTGAAAGTCCTAATTACTTTGTCTTCTTCTTGGCTTCCTGTTCTTTTTCTTCTATTTCGCTGTCATTCTTGGAGGCTGACAGTGTTAGAGAGTGTTTTGGATGTTGTTCTGTCATGTGAAGTATTTGTCTACATTATTATAATTGTAAATGACAAACTCCTGTCATGAGGTAAGGCTCACTGGCCAATAAAAAAAATACCTATTTAAAAGACACATCCAACATTTATTTCTTTCACAAGAAGGAACTTGTGCTAATACTTTATTGTGTTTGACTGTAAGTTTATTGCAAAGTCAGACACTTATTCTTAAGCTCCTGGAGCTCAAGCATATCTATCTATCTATCTATCTATATCTACTAAGTTATTTGTCTATGTCACTAGTATTTTTGTCGTATTTGTTAAGGAAAAGAGAAAAACATCTTGTTTAGATCATCAATAGTAAATAATTAAAAAATAATAGTATTTTCTGTGCTTTAAATGTTTTATTAGAAAATACCCATTTCTAGATTGGATTTTGTTTCATTTTTCTTCTAGTTCAACAGGGATACTTAAATTATTTTCTTATACTTTTTTTTTCCTGTTAGATTTAATGTTTCTTTTTTTCCTATTCGTTTTGGCTACATTTCCACTTTTTGCTGTATACCTCTGTCTAGTACTGCTGTTTCTTTTACATTTTGCTGTGGTGTTAGTTTTGCTTTCCTGATCCTGTTTTACTCAAGCTGTTGAATATTCTGTCAGTTAAGTACAGGGTAATTAGTAGGTTATGTGATGCACAGGATAAAACTAAATACACATTACAAACATGAAATGGGAGATAATGCAGTTTAATTGCAGAAACCATTACTAAAATCCCACCTTCTTATCAAGACCTCTGGCTTTCAGTTTGCGTCAGCAAGACAAACTGGTCACTTAATTTTCTCAGCCATTGAATGTTGACACTTCTAGCTTTTCTAGTATATCATCCCCTGGTTTGGCTTTCTGCCCTTTCAACTCTCCTTCGCCATTACAATAAACAAAAAAGATCCTAAAAGTTATAAGCTAAGTACAGCATGCTCTTCTGAAGGCTGTTTGGGAGCTCTGGGGGGTGACCTATACAAATCTATACTACTATAGGTTGTCCAACACTGATAGCTGTTTTGGAAAAATCAACCAACTCCATTATCAGAAGTACTGACCTGAGTTCTCACATGCTATGACACACAGCGTGCTATGACAGGCAAACAGTTTGTCAGGATACAACAACTAACACAGAAAATTAGAGTCTTTATCTTTTCATGGTTGTGATATACAGCTATTTTCCTTTTCTAAATATTATTCCTCTTCTAAATTTATTCTAAATATATCCTTTTCTAAATAAGTAACTTAAAATATGGGAGCTAGATGCCGTGAAAAATATAGTCATACCTTCAGAATACAATTTAATTTCAAAACCTCGAGACCATGGTTCCAAAATTAGCATCAAGCTCCAAAGAATTTCAAAACCTTGATTGCACCCTGTATCTGAAAGCTCATAAACTCTACGTCCGCATCTTCCAACAATTATGTCAACAGCATGTCTAAAAAGAAACATATAGACATCAGATCCATCATCTGTGTCAGGTGCAGGTACCTGTTACATCAGAAGAAAATTCAGTAAAACATGTAGGACAGTTACAAGGGACATGGAGAAATTTCCTCAAACTTTCCAGCAAAATTTTCTTTCCTAGATGTTTTAATTTCTATATCCCTTGGAGAAACAGGGGGTAATCAGGAGCTTAAATTTTATAACAATGAAAAGTTCAGGCAGAAAATAATGTGTTGTCTTTTTCAACATAGTTAACATAAAGAGACTAGAAAGAGAAATGTGGAGAAATGGAGTTGTGTTTCCTGAGTTCTTTTCTTGCATTATGAATCATCGAATATGATTCATAATATTATTTAGGGATTGTCATGTTGTATTGGGTTTACGTGGTAAAGGTTTGGTAGCAGGGGGGCCACAGGGGTGGCTTCTGTGCGAAGATTCCAGAAGCTGCCCCATGTCAGATAAGAGCCAGCTCCAGCCAGCTCCAAATGGGACCCACCGCTGGCCAGACCTGAGCCAGTGAGCGATGGTGGTTGTGTCTCTGTGACATCAGATTTAAGAAAGGGAAAAAACTGCTGCACAACAGCAGCTGAGAGTGAGAGGAGTGAGGAACAGCCCTGCAGACACCAAGGTCAGTGCAGAAGGAGGGCAGGAGGTGCTCCAGGCACCGGAGCAGAAGTTCCCCTGCGGCCCATGGTGAGGCCCATGGTGGAGCAGGCTGTCCCCCTGCAGCCCGTGGGGTACCACATGGAGCAGATCTCCACACTGCAGCCCGTGGAGAGGAGCCCACGCAGGAGCAGGTGATCCGGTGGGAGCTACCNGACCATGAAGGAGCGGTGGAGACGAAGTGTTAGGGACTGATGTAACCCCCATTCCCCTGCACTGCTCAGGGGGAGGAGGTAGGAGAGGGTGGGTGGGGGGAAGGTGTTTTTAGTTTGCTTTTAGTTTCTCACTGCTCTAGTCTGCTAGTGATAGTAATAAATTATATTGATCTCCCTATGTTGAGTCTGTTTTGCCCATGACGATAATCAGTGAGTAACCTGCTTGTCCTTATCTCAACCCTTAAGCCCTTGTCTATTACATTTTCTCCCCCCGTTTCTTTGAGGAGGGGGAGCGAGCGAGCGGTTGTGGTGGAGGTCGGCTGTTTAGCTGGGTAAAACCACCACACGTGTATACCATGCTTCTTCATTCAAATGTGCACTTAAACTGTATTGACCTCACTGGCAGTGTGTCACCAGAGTTGCTCATCACCTCATAGATGCATTCTTACTAAGAATGCCAGAATCCAACTATGAAATCGTATTATTGATTTGGTGAAATATTTCTACGGCAGATGTTTTTCATTCCTGATGTGTTGTCCGGCCTGATGAGATATCAGGTTTCTGTAACATTAGGATAATACAAGTGATAATCATTTCTGGTGGTCTGAGATTTGCTAGGGTGTTTCAGCAATGTCCTGCCATCAGCCACCCCTTAAGAATAGTTTAAACCAATTATCCTTTTCCTCACTGTGTCTGCTTCATTGCTTTCTAGTTTCAGTTAGGTTAACAAAGATAGAAATTGTATGGTAGAACATGAGATGCTAATGTAGTATAATGAATTTCTTTCAGATAGCAGCTTCTTCCTTTATTCTATTTACCACAGGAATCTAGTACAATGAATGAGTAGAATATAATTTAGTAGTATTGAGTTGTATCTCTTAAGTGGTGTGTTAGAGTTCATTTAATATGTGGTTACTGGAGTACTCTTCCAAGTTTGGAAGTTTGTTGTTGTTGTTTGTTTTGTTTTTGTTACATTTGTTACTTTTTCTTACTTACAAGATACGCAGGTGTTTGTTTGTTTGTTTGTTTTAACATTTCTTGTTGTGCTTTGTCAGATCTTTGTTTAAATGTGGCAATTGTCATTCTTTTTTTTTCACAATCCCTTCCCTTTTTTCTTCATTTTTTCATCCTGCCTTCCATTAGATTTCACATTGTGGCACAGCTGTATTTGGCTGCTTAGTGCTTTAAGTATAACATTTTGTGCATGAATACAGATTGAGCCAATAGCAAATAAAGCTGATTTTATGTTTTAGAACAATAAATTCTAAACTATCTTTGATTTTTTTTCTTTTCTCCTTCACTATTGTGTGCCCTGTAACTTTTTACAGATCTGGAACCTAAAAATATAGTTAGTGATCTGTAAACAGAAGTCTGATTATCTTCTAACATCCAGGCTGCAATGTTTTGTTCTCAGTTGTGTTTTTGTGGGCCTAGAGATGTGATTGTTAAAATCACTACAGTTTTAGAGGTGTCTCTACTAATTATAAACTTTCTGTTATCATAGCCTTCAATTTCTAGAAGACATGTTTTTATTCTGTTAGAATTCTGTATTTAAGCAGTTAAACAAAAATAGTTTTGAAGTTGGTGTTCAACTTCCATTTTCAGTAATATCTTATCAGATCTGTTCCATCAGACTACTTAATCAGAAATGGAAGTTAAAGGTTTCACTGTGCATTTATGAAAAGCTTGACTTTGATTGACATCTCCAATTACTTTCCAGACATATCATTATATTTATTTGAAAGACAGGTGTGATTGAGGGCAGCATTGTAATTTTGGTCAATTCTTGGAAGATATTCAACATGACATCAACGTTACTTGGAGAAGTAGGTGAATAGCTCAGTGAGGCAGAACAGAAGTGCAATTGGCCAAAGTAGCTAGAACAGAGATAAATCATGCAAAATATTAGCAATTAGAAATGAAGAACGTCTAACTCCATTAAAATCACAATGTGCAAAAAAGTCTTAGAAAAGATTCTCACTAAGATCTGGACACGAGCAGTTACAAAATGATGCAGGTCCTGAACATGGTTCTGAGTTGGAGAATCACATTGCTTTATTCTCTCTATATTAATAAATTATGAGGTGTGGAAACTAGCCTGTAGGGAAAAAAAATGTCCACCAGAAGGCAGATGTTTTAATAAGATTGGCTGGTTGTCTAGTAATAAAATAAGATTTTGCCAATTCTCTATACAGAAACTATCTAATGAATATCTACTAATTTTGTGTGATCTTGTTAAACAGAGCTAGAAGAAATAATAGGGCAGAAACAAAAAATGTTAATAAAAACTGATTTTTTTCAAAACATTCTGCGTCATTCTGCCACCTAGACATTCAAGTTCATCACGTTTTGTCTCTCCTATTCCCCCTATTATGATAGTTCACTGTTAGGTTTGGGGCTTTTTAAGCAATTCATGCTTCCTGTGTTTGAAAAGCAGTTAGAATATTGTGGATAATCTTGCAAATTAATGGTACTAGAAGTGAAGTTTTGGTGGCTTTTTAAATTTTCTCTATTCAGGAGTACAAATACATTAGTTGTAATGGGAATGTTCTGTTCTTTTCTGTTGCAAATCTGATCAAAAAGAACTTATGTTTCTTGAATTTCCAAATGTCCATATTTCCATTTAACATGTGTCAGAAGAAGTCCAGAACAAATAAAAAGAGTGAAATACCACCTAGCTTGTAAGCTTGCTAAGCTGTGTTGCCAGGGGGTTCATTCCGTTGTCATTGGTGAGCTTTACTTAAACAGTTCTGTAAAGTTATGCTAAGAGTGAACTTGATGAAAGTGATTCCCTAACCAATGGCAATAAAGTCTTCTAATCCATGGAAGCTGGGTGGCTGACTGTCAGAGATACAACAGTGTTAATTTGGGACTGTTTGCTGAAATATCTTGATGTCCAATGTCAGTAGCGTGATAGAAATTGACTGAAAGAAGGAATTAATTAAAAAATGATAATAATTTCTAATAGTATGGAGAATAAGATTATTTCTAATACCATATGCTCCCATGATATTCAAAGAGATTCGTGTAAATTTAACACTAGATGAGGATTCCCATTGTCATTCATAATGTTGAAAATTATTATTGTGTAATTATTATACATGTAGTTGCAACGAACCTGGTTAATAGCCATAATTTATAGAGATATATACTTTCGATTTGAATGGTGCTGAAAAGTCCAGGCCTGTTAATAAATATTGCTTAAATATATCATGAAACTAAATTGCAAATCTGAGTAGTAGCAGGAACACTGTGAGTTCAGCATTGCAGTTCGGTTTTTCAGTATCTTAAACATGTTCATTTCTAGCATGGAGATACAAAAAGTTTCATTAATTCCTGAAGAGGAAGCACTTCTAATGCTGTTACATCTCACTTGGACAATTTCATGGCAACAGGATCTTACTGTTGTTGGTAAATATGGTGTTCTAGGATCTCCTTTGTATCCAGTTGTTGCGATTGCTGTTGAAGCCATTCTGAAGGTATTTCTGAAAGATACAAGAAAAATCCTTGCTTAAAGATAGTACAATGATGAAAAAAATTGTTTTTATTCAGGATAATTGTGACATTTAATATCAACAACAAAAAGCATGATTATTTTAAGTAGGGTATAGCAGCGATTGACAGGAAAGTGGAAGCTATCTTCTTTTCTAGTTGTTGTTTTCCCCTATTCTTGTTTTCAGCTGAAGTAAGAATCCAAACAGTAATGAAAATCAACATTGCAGAGCTAGGCGAAGCCTCCTGCTGCAGAAATACAGTCTACACTGTGAGCTGTGGGTATAGAGACAGTCTTTTTCTGAAATGGAGGTCTTTTCCCGCATACCTAGCCCATGGCTCTTCTAGTCCAACATTGTTTTTAGGGGAAGGAAAGGGAAAAAATGCTCCAGTTCTCTGCACTTGAAATCTGGCCACACAGGGTCATTTCATAGGCAAGAAATTCTTTTAATTTCTTTTGTAGCAAAGGAATGAGGAATTGGTAAAGTCAGATGTTCTTACAAGCTGTCTTCAGTACAGGAAGCAGAGGAAAGTTTTGATCTGTTATTTTTCAGAGCTCAAAGTACATGCTGCAGCTGAATGTCAGTATCATTCAATATTGAAACACATGGTGTAATGTTGGATGTGTCTGACTTCTGCTGTTTTAGGCAGAAATGGTAGGGATGTCTTGTTCAGGTTTTCTTCATGATTTAAGATTGTACATATATTGTTGCGATTTTTTGTATCAATTTAGACTTATGATAAAGCATGTCAAGACAGGGTCTTTATATGATTGATTTTGTCTTATATTATTAAAAACTTACTCCTATAAAAAGGAACAACAACAACAGCAACCAACAGTTCAGATCTTTGTAGTGCAGAGTGGAAATGCATTTCTTTTGTCAATAATGTCTGCACATTTATTCAGTGCCAGATTTCTCCCTTCTGTGACTGGAAACATTGCTGATAACCCTGATTCTTCCTGCTTTCTTCCAATGGCACAAGGCACTCTTTAGAAGTTTTCATCCTCTGTAGAAAAGGTCTTAAGTATTTCTGCAGTAGTGTAGCAGTTTGTGGGAGGGCATGTGTGTGGCTTTTCTGAATTAAATTTGTGTTACAATGTGGACTATATCATGCTTGACTGAATTTGGTTGGGTTTGTATCTTCCACTTCTCTTTACCTATATGTCATCTGTACATGTTAAAGTTACTCCACATATGGTATTCTGTGTTAATATAGATGCTCAGTTTCTTACAGAACGGTGTGTTTGTTTTTCTCCCACTCTGCACACAACAGCTGTCCCATTCCCGCACAGTTTGTGCACCCTCAGTTGAACAACAGGCAGCACATACTACTGTGTGATTCCAGATCAACAAGGCACTATGCTTGTGTTGATAATGTGCTTCCAGATGAGATACGTGAACAGGTTTTTGCCTGTATTCTCCTCAGTGGGAGCACTGCTTTGGGTCGTTTGCTGCTACCCAGCCACCAGTTTCTATAGAACTTGCTATAAGCTGATTATCTTGGAGTTTTTATGATTTGAAAACATGATTTTTCTTATGATTGAATAGTGATCACTGATTCTGCATTGGCTTTTTTATCTGTGTGATGTATTTATGTGTATGTGTTTCCTGAAAGACTGCAGCAGTCATATTGTGTCTTGATCCAAAGCTTATCAGGTAATATCAATAACTCTGCATAAATCTGCAAAGTGCTTGTATTGGCCTCTATCATTATTCTATCACTATTCTATCATTATTTCCGTTATAGACAAACAATCAGCAAAGAAAAAAGGGAGCAGGGAGTAGTGAGCAGACACGTTTTTGTTGACTACCCCTCCAGGCCACCCAGATGGGGCAGCACCAGCACGATTTCAGTAGGGTCACAGTGCAAGAACCTGAATGTTCATTGCATGGTCCTGCTGGTGTATCTGTAGGTGCCTCTGTCCAGAGCTGCAGATACTGCTGGGAAAATCAACATGCAAGCTGTACAGAATACAAGGTTTAGAAACATAGATGACAGCAAAACTTAAAACGGTCAAATTTGCTTGACTCTGAATCCTCTGGATTTTAAGATGATTTGTCAGGCAAACAAAGGATGAACTGACTTTTAAAGAAGAAATCTTTCATTTTCAATTACTTCTGATCATCCAAGAGTGTTATCGGTATTTTAAAAAAAAAAAAAAAGTCAATCATTTTCAGCCTTATTCTATAAACTAGAATGATGAAAGGGCTGAGAAGTTGGCCTAAAGCTGACAGAAATAAGAACTTTTTCTTTTGGATGCTAAAATAAAATCAGTGTCCTTGGGTAATGCCATGTCATATTAGAGGAGACCCTGCTGAATGAAATATTATGATCATTGGTCAACAAATGTTCATGGGTGTTGGCTTTTTTTTACCCTTTATTTGGATCTCAAGTCTGCCAAGGTTGAACAACATGATCTGTTCTGTAGTTCATTTACATTATTATTATTATTATTATTT
>VXAL01017411.1:1813-14675 GCA_013399475.1 Chauna torquata
AAAGAAAGAAAGAAAGAAAGAAAGAAAGAGAGAAAGAAAGAAAGAAAGAAAGAAAGAAAGAAAGAAAGAAAGAAAGAAAGAAAGAAAGAAAGAAAGAAAGAAAGAAAGAAAGAAAGAAAAAGAGAAAGAAAGAAAGAAGGAAGGAAAGAAAGAAAGAGAAAGAAAAAGAAAGAAAAAAGTAGAAATGCCAGAAAACAAATCCACTTGAGCTAATTAATCCTGTTGTGACAGACTCCTGAGACAAAGCTATTCTCTCTGCCATGGCATTATGCCATATAGTCATACCTACTCACTTGGCAATAATGTGGATATTTCTAAGGCAGTGTAATAAATTTATCCCATTTCTAAAATATTCAGGAGAAAACAGAGAGAAATTCAGGATAAGAAGCAGAAATGTGTTCTACATCACTGTAGCTTCATCTAAAGTACTGTGGCAATGATGTTGTTTAGTCAAACCTCTACAAGAGTAAACTGACACAGCAGCAAAGCATGGCTTTGGCTCCATGTTTTACAGGTGTAGTCTTTTACTGATCCTTACTTATTTGTTATATGCGTCAACTATTTGCACTAAAACACATAGAAAATGACAGTAATTCTATGCTGTGATTTGTCTGTTGCAGTCTTTTTAAGTCTGTAATGTATCAAAATAAAATGGAATCTGAGTTCTTAATGCTGTGCTTATGTTAGTGATGAAGACTTATTAAGGTGTATTTCCCCACAGGGAAAAATTAAGCTTGCTTGTCTATTACTTTAAGCAAAAATAAATGAATGAATGAATGAATGAATGAATGAATGAATGAATGAATGAATGAATGACACAAGTGCTGGATAAATGAAGCTCATTCTTCCTTACTCAAATTGTTTCCAGCTGAAAGATATTTGGAATGATAGCCAGAACTTATTGCAGCTTATGAATAACTGTGCTTCTATGACAGACATTTCAAAGGCTATCTTTTTCTTGTATATTCTAAACTGTAGAAAGATAACCAAGAATCTTACCTCATAGGTATTAATAATTCTCTCATATGACTATGGAAAAGAGCTACCAGAGGTAATAGAATCATAGAATATCCTGAGTTGGAAGGGACCCACAAGGATCATCGAGCTCAACTCCTATGGCCACAGCATAGATGTCTACCTTTGGGCCAGAAATCTAGTCTCTCCAGTCAGAGAGAAAAATAAGAGATTTATCTGAGCTCTGTTAAATGTTAGATTGAAATGACTTGTACTCTGGAAGAACTGTTTCAGTCTTTTGATTATAATATAGAAACTCATCTTATATGGAGATGTCCATATCATAAGTGTTTCAGGTGACTAATCATAGATACCAGGTCTCTGAGAAATCTTTGTAGAACTGAATGATAATCACAAAGGACTACTGGAGTCTTGTATCTCTCTGAAGTGGTCACTGAAGGACAGGCAGCATATATTAGGGTATCTAGCTGTCACTAGACACACTATATATGCATATGTAGATAACTAAATCTGGCACTGATATTGAAGATGAAATTATACACCTCACTCACATGGGAGAATCAGCAATATATTTATTGATATAATGTAGTGATCTACCAAAGCTTAGTTGTAAATAAGACAGTGACTTAAAAAGACTCATGATGACTTGACTATTTACTTGATATTTACTTGATTATTTAATGTATAGAGGATAGGGTAAGTCAGATGTGTTGGAGAGACCCTCCCGTTGAGTCACGAGGCTCAGATTGAACCCCTTTGTTTTCTAAACTCCTTGAACCAAAGAGGTAAGGAGCCTAGGCATGGCTGAATCCACTCCCTGTCCAACACTTGGTCAACAGTTTCTGTCTAAGGATTATATGTGTACAATCAATCTAAGATACAATCTTAGCGAAGCTTGCAAAGTTTAGCAAGCTATTAATCATTTACAGAGGATCTGTTGCGGCAAGGAATCTCTCACAAGCAGTAAGGGATCTCTGCAGCAGGTGTGACCTTGAGAGGCATCCCCACTCAAGGTGAGATCCTGTCATGCACTCAACTGTCAAGCAGAAGAGCTCAGAGGCCTCTTGGCTTGCTCACTACTTATAGGGTAAGATGATGGACTAATAGTTCAATAATCATATTGGCTTTTTATTGGTACATGCTCCATTGGCACTCAGCTGCTGAGCAAGATGTCTGTCAGTTTCTCCAGCACCCATTTTGAGCCGATGTTGTGGTTCCTATCTACATGAACAAGACCTTGGGTGTAACCAGTACATAGGTCACTATCTGCCTAAGCAAGCCTTCAGGTGTAGCCACTACCGTAGTCACTATCTGTCTGAACAAGGCCTTCAGTGCAATGGCCAGTGTTTAAGCAAGGCAACGGCCAAGGCAAAGGTGGGGTGAGGGAAGGGCACACCGCCACACTCCACCCCATGACTAGTGTCAATTCATCTTACTTTTCACAAAAGTGGTCATATGTTCACCTCTTGCTTTCTGTGCCATAAATAGTACATTGATAATTAATGTGCTTACAGATCCAGAGCAAATGAGATATTGTTGTCCATACGTTTTGGGTGGTTGTAGTGGGTTATTTGTTTTATCATGCACCAAACTTTTATATACAATATGATTATAAGCAATAGACACATTAATGTTAGAGTTAGTATCACAACTGGGTGAAGCATGAAATTAAAAATTCCCTTTGCTGTCAGTGACCAACCAAGACGAGTTTCCCACCAAAGGTGTTCTGCATCCTTCTACACTCCTTCCAAGACATGGCATATCTCTTATGTTTCATGATGAATGGCGATTAGAGTTTTGTGTCTATTGTTTCAGACATGTTCTTGCAGTTGACACAGGTCATCGTGTTGTAGTAGTTTTTTCATTAATGTAAGGTTCATTCTGATGGTGGTAGGCAATAAATATTGACTCGATATATAGTTAGATTGTAGCAATTCATAAGACGTAACAGCAGCTGAATAATTAAAGTCACATCCTATAATTTTAGTAAAGTTACAGACACGAATATTTGAGTGATTGCTTGTATCTAGAGTAATGTTATCTACCAATATAAAATTACAAAGGGTTCTCATATAAGCACATCCTTCTCCAATATACACAAGTACAGTTTCAGGGGGTTCATCGGGATGTGTTTCAAAATGACAGATATTTTTTTCAGTATCAAGACAAATGTTTTGGGCTTTGATGATATTCCTCTCACAAATAAATCCTTGTTGTTCCTGTACAACACGTGTTAACATCAAGAGTTTAACATTTGTTTCTGTTTCATTGGGCCCAAAAGCTATGTTCTAATAGATAGAGTATAGTTCTATTCTGACTTAATTCTAGTGCAATGATTGCCTATTTGCTATTTACCGAAGTATTGCATATCATTAAGACAAAAGTTGTGGCCTTGTTGGTGATGGGGTTAGAAGTAAAAATGACTAAATACCATCAGGATTGGAATTTCCTTTCATATTTAGTTGCATTATCCCATATTACCTTCCGAATTTCAGAGGGCAAGGTGCCCCCTTCACCTTCTCTTATAATTACTGCTACCATAGATTGCATCCACAGTGTTGCAGCTTAGCCCCAGCAGGCAGCTTAAATACCACACAGCCGCTTGCTCACTCTCCCCAGGTGGGATGGGGAGAGCATCAAAAAGGTAAAAGGGAGAGAACTCATGGGTTGACATAAAGACAGTTTACTAGCTAAAGCAAAAGTCACACTTTTTTTTTTTTTGCAAGCAAAGCAAAACAAGGAATTCATTCACTACTTCCCATGGGCAGGCACGTGTTTAGCCACTGCCAGAAAAGCAGGGCTTATCATGCGTAATGACTACTTGGGAAGACAAATGCCATCACTCCCAATATCCCCCCTTCCTCCTTCTTTACCCCAACTTTTATTGTTAAGCATGATGCCATATGGTATGGAATATCTCTTTGGTCAGTCTGGGTCAGCTGTCCTGGTTCTGTCCCCTCCCAGATTTTGTGCACCCCAGCCCCCTTGCTGACAGGACAGTACAAGAAGCCAAAAAGTCCTTGACTCTAAGTAAGCATTGATCTGCAACAACTGAAAACATCAGAGTGTTATCACCGCTATTTTCATCAAAAATCCCAAACACAGCATTGCGTGAGCCTCTACGAAGAAAGTTAACTCTATCCCAGCCAAAACCATGTTGAGCTTGGATACAACTAAGAGTTAGAGAAACTATCATGGGCTACACCGAGTGCATCTGCAATCAATTTGTGGTCCATTTCATTAATTCTTTCCCATTGAGGTGATATATCCAGTAAGAGCCAATGGTTAGTTCCCATTGCTAATACAGAAGACCGCAGTGGATGATCCAGTTTGTTTAAATCACTTGCTGTGCTTAGTTTATTTATGGGTACCTCAGCATCTATTCTATTTAAGACTCCCAATCTTGTCCCTATGATACCAGTCACATCTCTCTGTGTTCGTTTTGGAGAGGTGAGGGTTCACCTGTATAACTATGTTAATCGACCTGCATAGGACATACTTCGGGTTGGTGAACAGGTTGGTTTGATTGCATAGATATTAGTTTGCATGAATAGTTTTACTCGCTTAAGAGTGATGCTGGTCACTATCTGCCTGAGCAAGTCCTTGGGTGCAATGGCCACTGTTTAAGCAAGGCAACAGCCAAACTGAAGGCAGGAGGGTGAGGTGGGGGTGGAAGCACACCATCACAACTGGCAGCTAAATAGATATATAAACTTTGAGACTTTGCTGGCTACATTTGTCTGCTATAATGAGAGACTCCATACTTTATTATCATGTAGTCTACTACATTACAGATACGTAAAATAAGGTTTATAGTTACTACTTGAGCTCATAAGAAAGAAAAGGCATATGTGAAGTGGACAAATATTGTCTACCTAAACTGGAAATTGGTAAACTTTCTATTTCTATATTAAGAAATAATTAATTCACTGAATAGATCTACTGTTCTTGACAGAATAATTAAAAAAGTTAAGTAAACTGAACTGAGATGTAAAAGAACAAAAAAATACTTTAACAATAGATATGACTAGCGTCTTCTACCACTTTAAGTATGAAAGCTATAAGTTTACTAGAGCAAGTCATGTTTCTGACAAACTTTTAAGGCAAGAATGAATAAAGGAAACATTAAAGAGAAGTTTAAACATGCTGTTTAAATTGGTCTTCACTACCGCAGATAGTATTTAAGTATTTACTTATTATAAATATTTACTTTTTGCAAGATGTCCAGTAGGGAAAACATTCTCAAAAAACACTGAAGTTAAGAGGAAAATATGTCCAATGCTCTAAATATTTACAAGTGTGCTTACCCGTACAAATACATCCCACTGAAACCTCAAAAATCTTATATAGCTGTGTGTAAAAATGTTGATAAAATAGTCCTTAACCCCTCAAAAAATCTCTTCAAGCCCAGAAATTTGACAGCATTCAAGTCCCATATCATATCTGTGAAGAAGATTGAGGAATACTGTCTTTCTGTAAAAAAAATATAGTGCGTCATTAAATAAAGCTTTTATAGTAGGACTTTGGAGAAAACCAGTTTTACGTCTCTCTAATAAATTTCTTAATAGCTTTGAATTATTCCATGAAACGCAGAAAAAAATGTTCTTTTGCTAGTTGCATGTAGGTAATATCAACAATAAATGATATATAATATGCATATCTACTAATGCATTTTTGTAACATTATCTCAGAGAAGGAATTGTGTGTGTGTGCATTTAAATCACATTAATAAATAGATGTCCTGCCTGTAAGCAAAGAAATGCATTGAGAAGCATTTGTGTTGAGATTTTTCAATTTATAAAATTAGTGTTTAATTGAAGAAAACAGTGTTCAATGCCAATGCTGTAATATAAACAGAAATACAGTTTCTAAATGAAACAGAACAAACTGTTTGATACTTGAACAAATCGTTAACAAGAAGCAGCAGATTTGTTTAAGAATATAGAGAAGCTGTAGGTTCAGATATTGACATATGAGTAAGGGAAAAGTAAAAGCAGCAAAGTTAGAGATGGACTCACATCTAAAAACAAAACAAAACAAAACAACAAACATTTCTTTTCTGATAAATGAGATAAACAATCCTTCTTACAATTAGTTTAGTTCTAGTGTATCATACCAAGGTCATTGCATTTTCTTGTTTCTTTTCTTTTTCTTTCTCTACTTGATTGCCCCTTTAACTTCTCTCTCAACAGAAGGATATAGCACTCGATCATACTAACAGGATCAGCTAGCTGAGTTTCCTCCAGTGAAACAGAAATGTAACATCTGGTCTCCAAACAGCACCTTCTTTAACTGACAGAAGACACCAAGCACTTTTGAGACTTCATCATGACTTACAAACATATCAAGAAGACAGGACAGATGGAAAGGAGTAATGGCTATGGGCACTGCTCTTCTGCTAGTACCCTATAGACTCAACAAAACATATTTTAGTCTTCTGTAGCCTAAGGCATCAGCCATAACTTCTCTGTCTGTGAAAGAAGACTGTTTCATAAAAAGCAAGGTTCAGATGAGCAAAGGGGATTATTGGACATGCTTGCCTAAAAATCAGAAACTAGCAACATATTTCACTTATGAGACTAAGTACTACACTTCTCAAAATAAAACAAAATACAATGCAAAATATTACATTACTTGGGCACAGGTAAAAAATGCCTTTGTTCTGCCTTCTGGGATTGGAAGATCTGAGCTCCTCATGTCATTCCTCACCTACTGTATAATCATAGTTTGTGAATGTGAACAGTCATCAGTCCGGAAAATACTGAATGGGGTTGGAAGTTAACTGGTAGCATCTGGAGTTTCAGAACTCTCTTCAGGAGACGAGACATCATTTAGTGATAGTGGGACTGTTTCAGTTAGGATCTGCAAATTTTCTGTTGACAACAGCACCTCAAAACTATCAAACATTTAGAAACTATTGGATGGTTTTGTTTTTGGGGAGGACTTTGATTAGACACATATTTTGCTGTGTCATAGTCATGGTTTTGTCTGGGACAGAGTTAATTTTCTTCTAGAGGCTCACGCAATGCTGTGTTTGGGATTTTTGACGAAAATAGTGGCGATAACACTCCAATGTTTTTAGTTGTTGCAAAGCAGTGCTTCCTTAGAGTCAAGGACTTTTTGCTTCTTGTACTGCCCTGCCAGCGAGGAAGCTAGGAGTGCACAAGAATCTGGGAGGGGACAGAGCCAGGACAGCTGACCTACACTGACAAATGAGATATTCCATACCACATGACATCATGCTTAACAATAAACCTGGGGTAAAGAAGGAGGAAGGGGGATACGTTGGGAGTGATGGCATTTGTCTTCCCAAGAAACCATTACGTGTGATGAGCCCTGTTTTCCTAGAAGTGGCTGAACATCTGCCTGCCCGTGGGAATTAGTGAATGAATTCCTTGTTTTGCTTTGCTTACGCACGTGACTTTTTCTTTACCTAGTAAACTGTCTTTATGTCAGCCCATGAGTTCTAGTACTTTTACCTTTCTGATTCTCTCCCCCATCCCACCTGGGGAGAGTGAGCAAGCAGCTGTGTGGTATTTAAGCTGCCTGCTGGAGCTAAACAACAGTTATTTATCACCAAACACTTTCTGTCAGCTGGGGCCAGTTCTCTTTAATATCTTTACCAATGACCTGGATGAGGAGATCGAGTGCACCCTCAGTAAGGTTGCAGACAACACCAAGTTGGATGGGAGTGTTGCTCTGCTCGAGGGTAGGTAGGAAGGCTCTGCAGAGGGATCTGGATAGGCTGGATCAATGGGCTGAGGCCAGTTGTACGAAGTTCAACAAGGTCAAGTGCCAGGTCCTGCACTTGGGGCACAACAACCCCATGCAACGCTACAGGCTAGGGGAAGAGTGGCTGGAAAGCTGCCCAGAGGAAAGGGACCTGGGGGTACTGGTTGATAGCCAGCTGAATATGAGCCAGCAGTGTGCTCATGTGGCCAAGAAGGCCAACAGCATCCTGGCTTGTATCAGAAATAGTGTGGCCAGCAAGACTAGGGATGTGACTGTCCCCCTGCATTCAGCTCTGGTGAGGCCACACCTCAAACACTATGTTGAGTTTTAGGTCCCTCACTCCAAGGACATCAATGTGCTGGAGCGTGTCCAAAGAGGGGCAACAAAGCTGGTGAAGGGTCTGGAGAACAAGTCTTATGAGGAGCAGCTGAGGGAGCTGCGGTTGTTTAGCCTGGAGAAAAGGAAGCTGAGGGGTTACCTTATCACTTTATAGAACTACCTGAAAGGAGGCTATGGCAAGATGGGGATTGGTCTCTTCTCCCTAGCACCAGCTGATAAGAGAAGAGGAAATGGCCTCAAGTTACACCAGGGGAGGTTTAGGTTGGGTATTAGGAAAAAATTTCTTCACTGAAAGGGTTGTGAGGCATTTGAACAGATTGTCCAGGGAAGTAGCTGAGTCACCATCCCTGGAAATCTTCAAAAAACATTTGGATTCAGAGCTTAGTGACACGGTTTAATGGTGGACTTGGTAGTGCTAGGTCAAAGGTTGGACTGGATAATCTTAGAGATCTTTTCCAACCTAAATGATTCTATGATTCTATGATTTTTATTTCAATGCTACTACAAAGGTTTCTGACAAAGATCAGCCTGTCCGCCTGCATACAATGGTAAAAATAGCTAACTAACTAAGATTCCTGTTTGTTTTCAGAATAATATGTCATGTATCTTCTGATGCAATGGTGTTCACTACTTCCATATAAATTTCCATGGAGTTTCCTCCTTTTCCACAGTTTTTACTTTCTCTTTTATGGTTCTTGCCCTATTTCGAGATTGGAAACGGGTCATTGTCTTATGCTATGTTACATATCAGAAATACTATTCTACTATATATATACTAGATTAATAGCAGATAAAACAGGCAAAAGACCACTTGGTAGCCTTTCAGGTTAGTACCATGATGTGACTCATATCTGAACAGCTGCATGGTATGGCAGCATGTAATGTAAGTCACCTAACCAGAAATGTAATTGTCTGTGGGAGACTCCTGGTTTGCCATGTGCCAAAATGGTTCTAATGCCCATGCTAATAATTTAATAAGATAAAAACCATGTGCCAGAGCTTAGACGGTGGTCAGGTCTTTTTAATTCACAGATTTAATTGAAATGTACCATTGTATGTACCAGTATTGAGAACTCAGTGTATCCTTCTGTCTTAATACTTTTGACTCTTTATAGCAGTGTAGTGGCTAATGCGTAATTTTCAGGGTGGTCAAGCTAACCTGTATCCAGAAAGATTTTTTTCGAGGGCTAATTCTTTGACTAGTAATTAGTTGCAAATATATTTAGGATCTTCTCAATGTTGATATTTTTTTCCACAGTCTTTACACATTTTTTAAGGTTTCTTTTTTTTTTTCATTTATTCCCCCCACCAGCCCCCAGATTGAAAGCATCTATTGTTTTTTATTCTTCACGTATTAGGAGTTCATAATTAACCTCCTAATCCTCCACTAGAATTAGCTCCAACTGTTTAAAACATTAACTTGTTTCCCAGTGAACATTTGTCAGAAGTTAAACTACTATCCAGCTGCCTTCTTTTCTACTGCCACCCACTGTTTACCTAGTGAAGTGTTTTTTTTAATTTCTTTTGGATTATTCCTGATTTATCTGAAAGTTCGAAATTTGCCAAGCTTTTAAAGAGCTCCCTCAAACTACTACTGAATCTCATATTTATCTGTATTTTTTGTTTGTTTTCCTTTTTTCTTTTTTTTTTTCCTGGTTCATTTTAGTTCTGGTACTCTATTTTGTTCAGTTGTCATTAACAGCCCTGAAAGCTGCCAGATCTGCCTTCATTCATTGTCTGAGATCCAGCTAGTAGAAAGGACTGGTATCGAGAATTCATAAAGAGCCTGGAGGTGGAAAAGAGTTTAAAACATCTGCCAGAAAATACTTGAATGCAATACAAAAGCAAAAAAAAAAAAAAGCATTTTGTATATAAAAAATGCAAAAAGAAGGAAATACAGTAAGGGCAAGGCAAGGCAAGGAAAGGCAAGGCAAGGAAAGGAAAGGCAAGGAAAGGAAAGGAACTATACAGGAAATAGTTGCTGGATCATGATGAAGACATTTGTGGGAAAGAAGAACAGGAGTAGGGTGACTTAAAGATTACTGTTATGATATTCAAGAGAAGGAAAGGCATTATACAAAGATTGTGCATAATGGTGTTGCACAAATGAACAAGGGTATTGTACAGGGAGCCTGGGAAGAGAGGAAGATGGAGTCATCACTGAAAGTTGCTATGATGGAAAAGGTGCCAATCCTATTCTGTTATTTCTCTCTGAGAAGCGGAGGAGGAAGAGGAATGAGACAAACACATATTGCTCTTTCAGATAATAATGTCTCCTATTGACTATGTAGTGGTACCCCAGAAACTGAACTGATAGACAACACCTGCATAGAGATGGTATCCCTGATTCTTTTATTTGTGCTGTGGGATACATTTATATATCGTATACACTTCTGGCAGCTGCCTATTAGGTTAGCGTGATAGGATTTTACTTATACTCAGATCCCTTAATAACTTAAAATAGCTTGTTTATGGAACAGTGACCATGTTGTCAAGGGAATATTCATTCAATGCCAAAAATCAGTCCCTAAACTGTTGTCTTCCCACCATACATGAACGTGGTTCAAACTTAAGAGATGCAAAATTAATATCCAGTTTTTGTTGTAGCTATCCTTCCCTTCTTTACTGTTTTTTTGGTCCCGTCCCCCCCCCCAAGTAAAAATTTGCTATCTTTTCTTTCAGCAAGGCCATACTGAAACTTTTTGTTCCACTGGGGAGAAGCTTGTCCCCTTGAGAGTAGTCCACTCTTTTAGCCTGCAGAGCTATGAAACACTGGACAGTAAATCTGTGACATTTTTATGAATAGAAATGCTATTTTAGGTCATTTAAAGACATCTCTGTAGCTCCCTCTGGGCACTGTACAGTCAACATAAGATTCAAAAATAGATCCAGTTAGTTTTTTAAAGACTGAAACATTTACAATTTATTTGCTTGTACTAGGAAAGTCCAATGGCAGTCTGTAAATACATGTGGGAAATGGGCATTTCAGCAGAATCAAAATAATAAGAAAGAAAGAAAGAAGAAAGAAAGAAAGAGAGAAAGAGAAAGAAAGAAAGAGAGAAAGAGAAAGAAAGAAAGAGAGAAAGAGAAAGAAAGAAAGAGAGAAAGAGAAAGAAAGAAAGAGAGAAAGAGAAAGAAAGAAAGAGAGAAAGAGAAAGAAAGAAAGAGAGAAAGAGAAAGAAAGAAAGAGAGAAAGAGAAAGAAAGAAAGAGAGAAAGAGAAAGANAATATTTTTCAAAAAGTAATTTACCCTAAAATCAGTCCTAAATATCAGGGTAAATATAGATCTTAAATTACTTTGTATTATGGTAAATATATACCCTAATATATAAATACAGGAAAACCATATATATTCATATTCATATTCATATTCATTTTCTTATATATACATATATATATATGTTTTCTTCTTCCTTTACAATAAAGTTACAAGCAAAAAAAAAATCTTTTTTTCTAGGTCAAATAATCACTTTTTGAGAGAATACCAACCCAGCCACTATTCGCAGAGGACTAGTCCCAAAAGACTTTTTAAGGGCCTGAAGCAAAAACTTTAGGAATACATTCACACTTTTACTACAAACCAAATAAACAAACCAGCATGTGCCTAACTCTTCCGTGCAACTCACTATTTTTCTCCACTGCTCCGTCTAAATTTGATTAGCATTGCTTCAACATCTGTCTAGTCCTGTGCCAAACATAGTACAGGCTACTCCAGTTACATGCATTGATAACACAGTGGTCCAAATACACAAGGTCCAAAATCCAGTTTCCTTAATCAGAGCAAAACTAATGAACTGGAGCAAGGTCTTTATATATGATAGGAATGGATCATACCTTCTCCCTTCTCCTACAGAAGGTTGACAGTTCTGGCTCTTGCTGACAAAGTGGAAGCTGAAAACTTCCTTCAGATTTGATTCCTATACAGTTCACTTACATACGAGACGAGAGAGACATAACCACTATGCTTTTAGGCATTTCTGGTTAGGAATTATTTTTCAAGACTTGTCGAAGCTCAGCCCTGGCGCAAAAACATAGATAAGATCAAAGAGAAGGAAGGAATGCAACTGTGTAGCGAGGTGACCAGAGAACGTCAGAACATGCACCCATACAGAAGCTGGGGCTCCAGTTCCACTTTCCAGTACCTTTTATACATTTCTTCTGAAATAAAAGTAATGATAGAATAAAACATAACTCCCCCCCCTAAAAAAAAAACAAACAAACAAGCAAACAAACAAACAACAACAACAACAAAAAACACAAAACCAAAACCCAACAGGTAATGCTGAAAGCAGGCACTGAAGACTTCCTAGATTAATGCCCCAGACACTAAAACACAGTTACTTCCAAACACAGGTTTTGGTTCACAAATCTTGCTGTTTATGCTGTACAGTACCTCATTTTCATTTGATGAGATAGAGGATTACCTGACGATTCAAAAGATCCTAGCCCTTGGGTAATGGAAACTGTAGGTCTGAACTTCTTTAGCCAGAAGACAACCTAGAATCAAGTTACATATTTCCAATCTATTCACTCCTGCCCGCTGCATTATTTGAAAGATTAATGGCAGCACTATCACAATCTTTTAAGATGGATCCACTTGTGTCTTTCAAATTCATATAGCAGTCCTTTGGGGAATATTCCAGTTTATGTCTCATGAGTGGATGAAGGAGGCTAACGTGTCATTCCTATGCATTCCTTACCGTTTTCTTGGACCTTTACAGCTTTACTTTTTCTTCCTTCCTTTCTTTTTCTTTCTTTCTTTCTTTCTTTCTTTCTTTCTTTCTTTCTTTCTTTCTTTCTTTCTTTCTTTCTTTCT
>VXAL01017411.1:15598-28207 GCA_013399475.1 Chauna torquata
TTGTGCCTCTGTGAGAGCAGATTTAAGAAAGGGAAGAAAAACCTGCTGCACAACGGTAGCTGGGAGAGAGAGGAGTGAGGAACAGCCCTGCAGACACCAAGGTCAGTGAAGAAGGAGAGGGAGGAGGTGCTCCAGGCACCAGAGCAGAAGTTCCCCTGCAGCCCATGGTAAGGACCATGGTGAAGCAGGCTGTCCCCCTGTAGCTCGTGGTGTACCATGGTGGAGCAGATCTCCACACTGCAGCCCGTGGAGGAGCCCACGGTGTAGCAGGTGGATCTGGCCTGAAGGAGACTGCAGCCCATGGAGAGCCCCCGCAGAAGCAGGCTCCGGACTGGAGTTGTAGCCCGTGAAGAGGAACCCATGCAGGAGCAGGTGATCCGGGGGGAGCTGCCACCCATGGGGGACCCATGCTGGAGCAGTCTGCTCCTGAAGGATGGACCCTGTGGTACGGACCCATGTTGGAGCAGCTCTTAAAGAGCTGCAGCCTGTGGGAAGCCCACGCAGGACCCGTTCGGGAAGACTGGCATCCCGTGGGAGGGACCCTACGCTGGAGCAGGGAAAGAGCGTAAGGAGGCAGAGACCAAAGCATTATTAACTGACTGCAACCCCTATTTCTCATGCCCCTGCACTGCTCAGCAGGAAGGAGGTAGAAGGACTGAAAGTGAAGTTGAGCCTGGGAAGAAGGGGAATGGCAGGAACGTATTTGTAGTGGTTTTGTTTGTTTGTTTGTTTTTAGTTCTCACTGCCCTACACTGTTATCAATTGGTAATAACTTAAATTAATATTCAGCATATTTATTACGTCCTCTCTGTCCTTATCTCAACAAACCTTGTATAGGGTTAGGGTTAGGACCCTAACCCTAACCCTATACAAGGTTTTTTAATCATATTTTCTCCCTCTGTCCTGCCGAGAAGGTGCAGTGAGAGACCGTCTTGGTGGGCACTTGGCAGCTAGCCAAGGTCAACCCACCACATCATCATATCTGCATGCTTAACTTTTGCTTCTATTTAACTTAATGAAAGGAATCCTATATATAAAGTTTCAGTAACAGCCTTGCGTGTTTGCACATTACACTTAACTCTTGCATCCTTTTATTTCTGCTTTGTATCGTAGCACCAGTCAGCTTCCTTGCAATGCTGTTTTTAGTGAAAGTAATAAATTTCATCTGCTTCTGGTCAAACTTCTTTTTAGTCTAGATTCTAACAGTTAAATTTTAACAGTACTCATCTGGAGTAATTAGCAGGAATTCATTGTTGTACCTATGGGCAAAACAATTCCCAAGCAATGCCAATGAGACCATCTTGAAAAATTGCCTCTCAAATTTACTAGTGCTGGTAACAAAACCTATACTTGTTCTGTTTTTTAATGATGGACATGATTATGATAGCATACATTAACTAACTACCTAAAACAGAAGTAAAAATTATTTGCTCAACATAAGCCATCAGTATAAACTGCAAAATGCAAACATTACCTGTATTAAGTGCAAGCAATTATAAAACCAGGTATTATATAAGAGGCTGAAAGATTGGAGCTGATAGCCCTAATGAATTCACTAGAATTTATTCTGTAGCTGCAATAGTGCAAAAGAGCTGAAACTGGAATAATAGACTGAAGAAACAAATGAACAACAACAAAAAATCTTTTATTGCTATTTGTTGCAGAATGCATGGTTATCTTTCTTTTACAAATATATGTATTTCTTAGTACTTCTGACAAGTATTCAGCTACTGATAGTACACGTGTAAAAAATCCCATTACAATGCATTATATTTCAAATAGTTATTCTGTTTTGTTATCCTCCTACAGTCCATAACAGGCTTATTTTACAGAGCTGTTTCCCTCAGAGGAAGGAAAAAAAAAAAAAAAAAGTAAATCGAAGAGACTTTAACTTTTAGCAACTTTTCTAAAATAAACTAGTAAGGTACTATATCCATTTTTAGGTGCATAAAATCTAAACCTGAATTTCTTTCACTTCATGCGGGATTATGCTCTTTCCCTTTACGTTACAAAACCCATTGAGATCAATGGGAATCTTGATAAGGTTTAGCTCAGGCCCTTTTTATGAACATTACAACAATAAGATTTTATGGTGCTTTCACAAAAGCTAATAAAAAATAAGTTTTGAACTTATTTTCCCAAATGATGCACAAACCCATCATCTGATCCAAGAGAAAGCAGTGGTTAAATCAGCAGGCAAGAATGTTCCTATCTGCTTTTTAGCCCAGACCACATCTGTCTATCCTGTGAGCCAGACAAATAATTGTAGATCAAACAAATTCAGTGCAGCTGAGTCAATTATTGTAGCTGAGGATCTAGCTCAATAACTTGTGTTAGCATTTTAGTGCAAGAGGGGCTAAGCAAATACTCTCTTAAAATAATTAATAATTCTGCCTGAGCTGTTGTTACCATACATAATTGATGGAAATTCATTTTAATGATTTTGTTTATTGGTAAAGAAAGAAGTTGTCTTGTACAATAAATGTGGAGTTGAACAAAGCATTGGGTTTGATAATTTGCTTACCTATTCAATACATTAGCTTACCAGTACCTGACAGCAACGGGAATAATGATGTTTCAGGTGATATATTTTTTCCACGTTCATTTTCGACCCTTGCAGCTGGAAGCATGCTCTAGTGCTTGTAATATTAACAGTTGTTTTCTTTTGCCTCATGTGAAAGTCTATAACACACACTCAAGAGCAAGGCTATGGTTCACTGACACTGCTACTCACTTCCCAGGTGAAGTGTTCTTCTTGTGTTGACCTCTATCAGAGACACTCTGTTCTTTAGCTTATTCCCTTGTGAGATAAGGTCTCGCAAGTACCAGCAAGCTGCACTCTCATATGAGATGCAATCTGATGTTTCCCTCCTTGGGCAGTCTTTATACTTTACAGAGCCTCTCACTTTAATTCAAACTGTATTTTCAAGAGCCAGAAGTGAAGGCTGACACTTCCATTTACACCTTTCTTTATTTTTTGAATTCATCCATGCTATATGACTTAAAAATGCAAATATAAACTAGATTTTATCAAGGAGTGTAGCATGTTCAGCAGGTGGAACAAATTCCCAGCAACAGTTCTGCTTTCTTTGAATTATCTGCGTACAGATCCTCTCTTCACTACTTTCAGACTTGTTAACAGTCACAGATGCAAAACTGTTTTAAGGTCAGAGTGTAAGAGTCCTGGATTTACTGTGCAGAAAGAAAATAATGTAAGAATCTTCCTGCAATAAGTGGATGAGCAACAGCCTCCACAGTGAGATACTTGCAAATTACTTCTGAGGAGCCTGCACAGTTTAGACAAGAAGTAACTGGACCTTTTCACGAGGTCCACAAAAACACAGTGTGTGCAAAGAAAACACATCCAACCACTGTATGTCAGTCTGCACTCCACCTCAATCTCTTCCTGCTACAGTCTGACTAACAATGGCTGTTGCTTTGTTTTTGTTCCTGGTCTGAAGCATAGAGACACCCCTCACTGGAGAGAGCTATCAGTGCTTTTCAAGGTAAGGCCATCATTGTACAGCTACACAAGGAAGGGCACTTCTCACACGTGGCCTTTCCCATTGTATGCATGTACATTTTTCATAGTTTATTTTTTTTTATGAACAAGCTAGCCTAAAATCTATGCCTTTTCTTACTTTGCAAACATTTAAACAACTTAAAAAGTAGCATTTGTACTGTGTGCTGCTGTTATTACTTGGTCTGTATACAGATTTATCCCCATTGGCACTGTTCTGTTCAGTACATGACATAACACGTCAGTTAAAGAGGTCATAAATTTCAGAGTGTTCCCCATTTAGATCAAAACAGAACCTATCCTTGTAGGACACTGGGGCGTGTCCTACTGGGAAGGAGGCCTTATTCTTTCATGCAGGCTTGTAGATGCTCCAGGGTCACAATGAAACAATCCTCCAAACACGAAAGGCAACCATTAATTAACACTGCAATCTGAAAATATATGATGTAGGTTCCTTTCTTGCAAGAACAGAAATCCAGATTCTTTGCAGCTACAACTGGTCAAGTAATACTTGTGAAACCAACACTTACATTATTTATTAGTTTTACACACTCTATTCCTAAAGCTTGTGATTTCTTTCTTTTCTTCATAGGCATTCAGACTTTATTGTTGGTTTGCTTGTTGCTCATAAATTGTTCATAATTTGATTGCTTGGACTGTTTGCAGTATTGTTTGAACTGCATGACAAATCACTGAAATTTCTGCTGTATAACATAGAACAAGTCATGAACTGCAAACAGCTTATGGAAAAAAAGAATATGGAACTAGAACAAGTTAGTAAGTTAAATATTTACAAGTTTACAGGATCTCATAATCATCTGAACATTCATGACTGCTCTGACCAACAAACATCTACTTGCATGCATATTAACCGACACATATTCTTATATTTGGTAGTCTTTAACTTTCATCGGTAGATTCCAAAATCTTTCTTTGTCTCCCCTATCACCTGATCTCAGAAATGTTTTTTCTTTTGGTTACATCTTCTCTACCTTTTATAGCCATAAGCACACCAGTATGTATCAACAATTTTTTTTTCTTATATTATATTTCCCTTCAAACCTTCCTTCCCCCAAGAAAATGACTTTTTTTTTTTTTTTTTTTCCCTCTGCACTCTAAAAGAGGCAGAGGTTTTCCTTTCAGTTTTTGGCTTTCCAAGGGTTGAGATTCACAATGTATTTGTTTAGGCTATCTTTTGGTCCACCTTGCAATTTCGTCTTCAGAAAAATAATATGTATCTATTTGTTGGCCTTAAATTCTTTGTTTTAGCAAGCCAACAAGATTAAGTATGAATGTCCTTTCATCTGAAATAATCAACTATTGTTTAAAGAAAGCTGAAACATCAGGAAGTATCAAGTCAAGTGAACCTTTAAAGTTCATGAACACATACACAGTACATGTTAACTTGAACAATAGACAGCAGAAAGATAAAACAATTCTGTCCCTATAAACTTAAGGAAATTACATGACTGCAACTTTGTATATACAGGGTAGCAAAATAAAACTGTAAATGAGTTTGACAGAAACATCAAAGAAAAAAAAAGAAAAAAGGTCACATAGAATCATAGAATCACTAAGGTTGGAAAAGACCTCCAGGATCATCAGGTCCAACAGTTAATATAGCACTGCCAAGTTTACCACTAACCCATGTCCCTAAGCACATCCAGATCTCCTTACATGCAACAATGTCTCAACAAAACACATAGGACTGTTTGCTCCTGTGGATATTAAATATTTTGGTTCAAAAGAAAACAAAAACAAAAGGGAAAAACAAGCCTTGTCTTCTTTTTGTTTCTCTTTGGGAAGGCCCAACATGTACTTCAACAACAGGAGAAAAATAGGCCTCAATTCCTGGTGGTAAATCAATTGGCCAAGTGTTGTGGAGTTGCTTATCTGCTTCAAATGGCACAAGTGTGTTTAAAATGCAAGCAATCATATGATGGACTCTTACTGTCAACAACACTGAAGGTCTGCTGAAACAGGATCAATCCCATTTCCTGATTTCATAATAAACCATGCTATAGATGGCTCTTGAAGGTGGGGACATCAACTAGCTATCAGATGGCTAGTCTTTCATTTTCCGTCCTTCATTTTTGATTTTTTTTTTTGGCTTTCTAAGTGCTTATCGTTTGCTGTCCACTATGCTATCCAAGATACTCATTAACAAGTGGTGCTGAGATATAAACTCTGAAGTGATAATCCCATAGCAAGGATGCAAATGCAAGGTTGCTTGAAAAATAGGTATTTCTTGTTAGGTTGTGAATGTTTCACAGGTGTGGGTCTCACTAGCAAGGATAGGCATGTTTGCTTTCCTTCCCATTTATATCTGGGCATCAAGATCCCTCCTAGTAGTGGGAAGATATTATTTTACAGATGCAGGAGTTACTTCATGAACCAAAACCAGATCCTGGAAGAAGAGGGCAAAAAAATTGAGTTATGCCGACATCATGGAGGAGCTTTGCAGGACAATCTCAGCAGTGAGGTTTATTATCAGACTTCATGGTTCTTCCTCATCCCATTAATTAGTTACCAAAAAAAAAAAAAAAAAGAATGAAAACCTCAACAATAATGTTCCTTGCATAACAATTCCTTCCATATATTGATAAGGACCCTTATTTCTCGCTATCTGAAGTACTCCAAACTTCATTCAACTTAATTCCAAGGTTTAACAAGGCCAAGTGTCGGGTCCTGCACTTTGGCCACAATAACCCCATGCAACGCTATAGGCTTGGGGCTGAGTGGCTAGAAGTCTGTGATGAGGAAAGAGACCTGGGAGTGTTGATAGATGCTAGGCTGAACATGAGCTGGCAGTGTGCTCAGGTGGCCAAGAAGGCCAATGGCATCCTGGTCTGTATTAGAAACAGTGTGGCCAGCAGGAGCAGGGAGGTGATCATCCCCCTGTACTCAGCTTTGGTGAGGCCGCACTTCGAGTACTGTGTTCAGTTTTGGGCCCCTCACTACAAGAAAGACATCGACTGGAACATGTCCAGAGAAGGGCAACAAAACTGGTGAGGGGTATGGAACACAAGTCTTCTGAGGAGCGGCTGAGAGAGCTGGGATTGTTTAGTCTGGAGAAGAGGAGGCTCAGGGGAGACCTCATTGCACTCTACAACTTCCTGAAGGGAGGTTGTAATGAGGAGGGGGTCGGCCTCTTCTTTCAGGTAACTAATGTTAGGACTCGAGGTAATGGCCGCAGTTGCGCCTGGGGAGATTTAGATTAGATATCAGGAAAAACTTTTTCTCTCAGAGAGTGGTCAGGCACTGGAACGGCCTGACCAGGGAGGTGGTGGAGTCACCGACCCTCGTGGTGTTCAAGAAGCGCCTGGACAAGGTACTACAAGACATGATTTAGTAGCTTAGTGGGTAGTATTGGTGATAGGAAGAAGGTTGGACTAGATGATCTTGTAGGTCCTTTCCAACCTTGTGTTTCTGTGATTCTGTGATTCTGTGAAACTGAATTTCCATTCAAAGGATACCACATTAATTGACCAAGTAATGAGATTTGTCCACCAAACAAAATATTATGTACTGGTAATCTGAGGGAAGCAGAATTGCAGCAACTTGAACATAAAAAAAAGGGTCAAAGTGATGGTGCTTTTTTTCCACATATGAAGATCAATATTTGATCTTGTGTAATTACAGCTTCCATTTACCATGCTGACTTAGCCAGATAAAAAGGAGGACAAAATTTAAGACATATCTTGCATGAACTTGTCCCTCTGTGACCTAAATCAAGAAGAAAGCTCTATTTCAGAGAGAGCAACCACTAATGATACGGCAGTTTTTAAACAGCCAGGCTTGAATAGGTAGGTGGTGCACCAGGAACATTTGTAACATCTCCCACATTCTCCTATATTTGTGGCTTGGTTTCAGAGTTCGGGCACAGTTATAAGTCTTTGTAAATAGAAAAGATGACCAAACAATGACAAATACAACAACATTAAATACATTACACAACATCAAGAACAACAAAACACTAAAATACTAAAATACTCTGGAAAAGAGAGAAGAGAAAATATATGAAAGAAAGCAATCACATCAGCAATGGAGAAGTATATCTTTGTATAAAGAGATGTTCTAATCACATTAAATGACTCTCAATGATCCCAAGACCAAGATTCACTTAGGAGAACTGTCAAGAAGCTACTTCAAGGGACTCTAGTGGGAATTCAAAAGAGGCCTCGGAAAGTGGTGAGGAGCGAAAAATGGTTTTGCATTCAGTCCTTCTGTCTCAGAGAAATAGAGCCAGACTTGCACAGAATGAGCAATATGCTGACTAACATAGGCAATGGCTACACCATTAAGGCTATTTTCTTTTAAATAAGCATTAGGAACTACCTTGTCCTTCACAGGGCAAACCGTCAATGTCCTGTTTTCTAAATGTAGGATACTTACGCTCCATGGTAAAAGAATTGTTTCGGGCATCTCAGCTGCAAAAGGCTTTTTAAGCCACTATGTTTTGAATACAATTGCTTATAGATTAAGTGATTAGTGAAGAAATTATGATTTCTCCACCATTCTTTTCTAAATGTAGCAAAAAGCCAGCAGTTTATTTTTCAGAGGTCACTGAAGGGACTCTAATAGGATCTTATCACAGCAATGTCAGCTTCTGCTGGTTTCACTTTTCCCAATCAGAGAAGCCACCAAAGATGAAATGTCTTTGGTTTAAATTTTTAATTTTTAATTTCCAACCAGTTTATTTGCACAGACAGTTTTCTAACAAACCCCCCAGACTTCTTCTCCAGGCTCAACAATCAACACATTTTTTATGATGTTAGTTCAGTTTAATATTTTATTTTCTATTCAGCACTCAGTTGTAGTTTAACATCTTCTGCTGTTTGGATCTCCTGGTAAAAAGAGTTTCTCTCTCTCCCATATTCCATCCTCTTCCATCCACAGAACTCTCACTTCTGTCCTTTAATTTATTTATATTTTCCAGTTTTACAAGCAGAATGGGTCCAAATCTCCAGAAATCCAGACCACAAATATTTGTCACTTTCTTAAGAAAGTACTGCTCTATGGAAAACGATGCACCTAAACTACTATTCTGTGATTTCTATTTGTCTAACTAAAACCTCCAACACTTTGATGATAATTAAGTATTGGAGAGACAGAAAAGTGGCTGCCCTTCCTGTCACAGGAACTTGCTGGAATATAAATATGGCTTGAGTTTAAAAATAAGGAACTGTTGAGATCTAAGGTCACTGTTTGTTAAATGGGTAAGTATCCATCAGCATATATTGTGTTGCTTGGCATTTGCAGAATGTTTAAATAGCCTGTGGGAATTTAAATAAATTAAAAGCATAGTGATAAATTGCAGTAATGAGAGGTATAGAGTACATGAAGGAAAAAAAATACTTCATATATCAGTTATTTGTTGCCCTAAGCAACAGCAAATTTCTCACCTTTCTTTACATTTCTGTGGTAGTGATACAAATTTGAAATTGATAAATTTACAAATGCTCTCAGTTTTCATTGTCAGGATGTGAATTGAATTTAACCACTGCAGGCAAGCTGAGATTTGTGAGGAGTTCATTTGGTGAACATTTAGAGTTAGATTTGAAGGTGGGATAAATGTATTCTGTCTTGACTGACACAGGCCCATTTACTGGTGTAGTCTTAGGCACAAGTCAACCTAAAATACTTGATGGATCCCATGAGAGGAGAACTAATTGCAGTGGAAAGCTGGCATCAAAGCTTTCCAGTGATGCATAACCTGGTAGTAAATTTTTATTCTGATGTTTACCATCTTGCCCTATCCTGTAAGTTTTATTTTGTCCTCAATTTCACTCAGGCATGATGTATATTTGCGACACTAGAAACCGCAGAAGAATATTTTAGAGAGCCAAGGTCCACAAAACACAATCAGTAGAACTTGAGAAATGAAGTGGGCAGAGTTTTCTAGGAATAGGTTGTAAGTATTGATAATTTGCAGGACACTGTAACACTCCAGTGTGGGGAATCACTGCAAGCAAAACTGATCTCAGACCTGGAGGGCATTAGCCCTGAAATCCCTTCTTTCCACAGACTGTTATCTGTCTGTGGGACATCTGTGTGAAGGCTGTCATTGGTCCTCATTGTAACAGAGTTCTACATCCACTTGCACAAAATAACCACAGCATGAGAACTACACTTGGACTGGGATTGTCATATATTTTATTGGTTTTCTCCTAGAACATGAAACAATGCTGAAAAAAACATCTGCAGTATTCTGACCTCATCTGGATAGCCTTAAGTGAACTAAGTAAATTCAAGAGACTCAGAGCAATCAGAATGAATCTGTCATGTAGCACTAGTTTCATCTGAAATATGAACCAGTTCATGTTGGAGCCTCTCTTAGGTTGAGATCCATTTAATCTCAAATGGATGCTGTAGTTAAAGTTGTAGTTAATGCTACAGTTAATGCTGTAGTTAAATTGTTGGAGCTTCCTTTCTAATCAGTAGAGAGAGTCTCCTCCAGAGAATTATTCATCAGACCTATTCCAGATTAGATGAATCATCTGGAGGTGTTTATTTTCTCTTAACTGTCAAGGAGTCTCTTCCTAGATCAAATGCAGAAGTCTAAATTTTGCCTACACAAATTAATAGTAGATAAATCCCTTTCTTTTCTCAGCTACTACATCTTTCCCACATATTACAAAGATTAATCAAGAACACTCTTGTCCTACTGTAACAGTTTCCAGTTTTTTCCTTCTTCCCATCTACTCCACAAAATGGTGGTAATAGTATTTAATAGTATGTCTAAAGACAATCTCTTAAGTAGATAAAAATGAAAAATTAAAAAAAAAAAAATTCATTGATTTCTGAATGCTTACTTTTAAAAACTAACTTTTTTTTTTTGGCTTTTTTCTTTCCCCCAATTATAGAAGGAATGGCTTTACCACAATGGTTGTATGTATAGCTAGGTTTTGTTTATTTGCTATCGTATACTTTTTTTTTTTTTTTTTTGGTTATATACATAGCTAGGTATTTGTAATCTGCGGGTTTTAGTAGTAGTTATATCAATGATGAAAACTTTTTTTCTGATTCTGAGCTACTATATAATTTATATTCTAGAACTAATTATCTTATTTTAAATGTTATTTACATGAAATTTTGTGGAAGACTAAACAAGTCTGCTCTGAAATGGCATAAATAGAACACTTCAAACCTATAAAAAGCCCCCTGCATTTCAACTAAAAAAAAAACGAAGCAAACAAATCCTACATTTTTAATGAAACAACACTTGTGATAATAAAGACTGAGTGGGATGAACACTTGAACTTTGTCTTTGCTCTACTAGCAGAAGAGTATTGTATTAAAGAGCACATTTTTTCAATCCATCATAAGATTGACCCACAAGGCAGATAAATTCTAACAACAACAACAAAATTTAAAAAAAAAGAAAACAAAACAAATAATAGTAACAAGCCTTTGCACTTCAATTGGAAACAATCTTTTCTGTTTCTCATGTGCTGCACCACCAGCACTTGCTGGTACTGAGAGTACACAAGAAGCTCAGAGGAGACACAGCCAGGACAGCCGACCCCAACTGACCAAAGGGATATTCCATATCATAAGATGTCATGGTCAGCAGTAGAAGCTGAGGTAAAGAAGGGGGAGGACAGGGTGACATTTGGAGTGATGTCATTTGACTTCCCAAGTAGCCATTACACGTGATGAGCCCTGCTTTCCTGGAAGTGGCTGAACATCTGCTTGTCGATGGGAAGTAGCGAATAAATTCATTATTTTGCTTTTCTTGTGTGTGCAGCTTTAGCTGTACCTATTAAACTGTCTTTATCTGAACTTACAAGTTTTCTCACTTCTACCTTTCCAATTCTCTTTCCCAACCCTCTGGGATTAAGTGAGCAGGCAGCTGTGTGATGCTTAGCTGCACACTGGGGTTAACCCACAACATTGACTCTATAAACTGAATAGAAAAAAAACATGTAAGAGTTAAAAGAGATGAAACAAAAGAACTGTATAACTTTTGTCACCCTAGACCACAAGCAATTAATTCATAGCAGTAATCGTACAAAGATGGGCTACCAAACTGACCTGGGGAAGGTCATCTCCTCATGTAAGAGGACACTAGAAAAGTCTGAATTATTTAGCCTTACAGAATGAAGATTAAGCAGGTATATACTTTCTTTCCATATCGGAGTGCAAATTCAGGAAACGAGGCAACATATTTAAATGAAAGACAATGATCTGTAAGAACACATTCAGTCAGAAAATTAGACTAAGATTTCCCAGACAATGTGTGAGTTCCTGGAACAGCTTTCTTGTGGGTACAACAAGTATATAAGGCTAATTACTTATATTACACTTATACCAGATTTATAAGAGTTCTGTCTATCTCCCAGAGTTGTTTCTGTTTTACATTAAACAATTATGCTATAAAACAGAGAGACAGTCAGTGAAGAAGAGGCCTAAATCTTTCTAAGTGTCCTAGCCACTTCTTCCTTCATAGCCCTTACATGCCTCCAAAACTGCACCCTTTGCAGTAAAGTACTACATCACCAAAACATGACTCCTCAGGCATTCCTACACAGCTTATTTTGGGCCTGATGTTAGGGATCTCAGATACAGAGATAGAAAGGAAGGTCTGAACCTAATAAAAACAAAACTAAATTTCATCACACTTACGTCTTGTGATCTCTCAAGCCCTGCATACACCTACTTTGTGTAGTCTGGGAGCCACCCATAATGTTAAATATTTCAGAGGACTTCAGCAGTGGGATGCCTATGTCAGACTGATTCGTCTTCAGTACTTGCCTTCTAATCTATTTCCAAAGGATGCTCAAACCAAGCAATGGGATTCATCTCTCCTAATTTTACCCATCTTAAATTAGGTATTAATTCTAAGACAATTGCCTGCAAAATATTTGCAAATCTAAAAAGAAATGATCCATTCCAGGGAGCAGCAGAGGCCAACTCTTCCTCTCATGACTGATGCCTTCCTAATATCGGCTTTATGTGATTAGGGTTTGGTAGCAGGGGGACCACAGGGGTGGCTTCCATGAGAAGAGTCCAGAAACTGCCCCATGTCAGATAAGAGCCAGTTCCAGCTGGTTCCAAAAGGGACCCGCCACTGGCCAGACCTGAGC
>VXAL01017411.1:28281-46358 GCA_013399475.1 Chauna torquata
TTTAAAAAAAAAGAAAACAAAACAAATAATAGTAACAAGCCTTTGCACTTCAATTGGAAACAATCTTTTCTGTTTCTCATGTGCTGCACCACCAGCACTTGCTGGTACTGAGAGTACACAAGAAGCTCAGAGGAGACACAGCCAGGACAGCCGACCCCAACTGACCAAAGGGATATTCCATATCATAAGATGTCATGGTCAGCAGTAGAAGCTGAGGTAAAGAAGGGGGAGGACAGGGTGACATTTGGAGTGATGTCATTTGACTTCCCAAGTAGCCATTACACGTGATGAGCCCTGCTTTCCTGGAAGTGGCTGAACATCTGCTTGTCGATGGGAAGTAGCGAATAAATTCATTATTTTGCTTTTCTTGTGTGTGCAGCTTTAGCTGTACCTATTAAACTGTCTTTATCTGAACTTACAAGTTTTCTCACTTCTACCTTTCCAATTCTCTTTCCCAACCCTCTGGGATTAAGTGAGCAGGCAGCTGTGTGATGCTTAGCTGCACACTGGGGTTAACCCACAACATTGACTCTATAAACTGAATAGAAAAAAACATGTAAGAGTTAAAAGAGATGAAACAAAAGAACTGTATAACTTTTGTCACCCTAGACCACAAGCAATTAATTCATAGCAGTAATCGTACAAAGATGGGCTACCAAACTGACCTGGGGAAGGTCATCTCCTCATGTAAGAGGACACTAGAAAAGTCTGAATTATTTAGCCTTACAGAATGAAGATTAAGCAGGTATATACTTTCTTTCCATATCGGAGTGCAAATTCAGGAAACGAGGCAACATATTTAAATGAAAGACAATGATCTGTAAGAACACATTCAGTCAGAAAATTAGACTAAGATTTCCCAGACAATGTGTGAGTTCCTGGAACAGCTTTCTTGTGGGTACAACAAGTATATAAGGCTAATTACTTATATTACACTTATACCAGATTTATAAGAGTTCTGTCTATCTCCCAGAGTTGTTTCTGTTTTACATTAAACAATTATGCTATAAAACAGAGAGACAGTCAGTGAAGAAGAGGCCTAAATCTTTCTAAGTGTCCTAGCCACTTCTTCCTTCATAGCCCTTACATGCCTCCAAAACTGCACCCTTTGCAGTAAAGTACTACATCACCAAAACATGACTCCTCAGGCATTCCTACACAGCTTATTTTGGGCCTGATGTTAGGGATCTCAGATACAGAGATAGAAAGGAAGGTCTGAACCTAATAAAAACAAAACTAAATTTCATCACACTTACGTCTTGTGATCTCTCAAGCCCTGCATACACCTACTTTGTGTAGTCTGGGAGCCACCCATAATGTTAAATATTTCAGAGGACTTCAGCAGTGGGATGCCTATGTCAGACTGATTCGTCTTCAGTACTTGCCTTCTAATCTATTTCCAAAGGATGCTCAAACCAAGCAATGGGATTCATCTCTCCTAATTTTACCCATCTTAAATTAGGTATTAATTCTAAGACAATTGCCTGCAAAATATTTGCAAATCTAAAAAGAAATGATCCATTCCAGGGAGCAGCAGAGGCCAACTCTTCCTCTCATGACTGATGCCTTCCTAATATTGGCTTTATGTGATTAGGGTTTGGTAGCAGGGGGACCACAGGGGTGGCTTCCATGAGAAGAGTCCAGAAACTGCCCCATGTCAGATAAGAGCCAGTTCCAGCTGGTTCCAAAAGGGACCCGCCACTGGCCAGACCTGAGCCAATGAGCGATGTTGTTTGCGCCTCTGTGAGAGCATATTTAAGAAGGGGAAAAAACTGCTGCACAACAGCAGCTGGGAGAGAGAGGAGTGAGAAACAGACCCGCAGACACCAAGGTCAGTGAAGAAGGAGGGGGAGGAGGTGCTCCAGGCACCAGAGCAGAAGTTTCCTTGCAGCCCATGGTGAGGACCACGGTGGAGCAAGCTGTCCCCCTGCAGCCCATGGTGTACCACGGCGGAGCAGATCTCCATACTGCAGCCCGTGGAGGAGCCCACAGTGGAGCAGGTGGATGTGGCCTGAAGGAGGCTGCAGCCCATGGAGAGCCCCCACAGAAGCAGACTCCAGGCCAGACCTGTAGCCCGTGGAGAGGAGTTCATGCAGGAGCAGGTGATCCGGGGGGAGCTGCCACCCATGGGGGACCCATGCTGGAGCAGTCTGCTCCTGAAGGATGGACTCCATGCTGCAGACCTATGTTGGAGAAGTTCTTGAAGAACTGCGGTTTGTGGGAAGCCCAGTTGAATCAGTTTTGGAAGGACAGCATCCCGTGGGAGAGACCTCACGCTAGAGCAGGGGCAGAGAGTGACCACGAAGGAGCGGCGGAGATGAAGCGATATGGACTGACCGTAGCCCCCATTCCCTGTTCCCCTGTACTGCCTGTGGGGAGGAGGTCAAAGAGTGTGGATGGGGGGAAGGTGTTTTTAGTTTGCTTTTAGTTTCTCACCATTCTACTCTGCTAGTGATAGGCAATAAATTATATTAATCTCTCTATATTGAGTTTGTTTTGCCCATAATGGTAACTGATGAGTGATCACCCTGTCCTTATCTCAACCCATGAGCACTTTTCCATCATATTTTCTCTCCCTCCTCCTTTGAGGAGGGAGAATGAGAGAGTGGTCATGGTGGAGTTTAGCTGTCTAGCAGGGCAAAACTACCACATCAGGAAAGGCACCTTCCATTTCTTAACAGGGTAGTTTCCACATTAGTGCTTAGCCTCATAGCTCCTTAAAGCCTAGCTGTCTTTTGCATGTTAGCTAGTAAATAATCCCTTTACACTGTTAAATGGAGTATACTATGCTTGCAGAATAATATCACACAGCAAAAGATGTTGAACCAAAGTTACTCAGTGTAAGGCTACCTCTAGAAAACCCTTTTGTTGTCAAAGAAGAAAAATAATCATCTCCAGAGGGTGATTAAAACCTCTGTGTTTTAGATAAGGATGAATAGGTCTCTGGAAGGACCTGTTTTTTTTCACTTAAATATAGATGGAACTATCAATATCTTAATTATATTAAATGCAAGATTTTCTTTGTTGTTGTTGTTGTTGTTGTTTTGTTAGTTTTTGGCTAAAATCAGATCAGATTAATTCCTTTTCTGTTTTTCAGATCCCCATTCGCTCTAAGTGTGAGCTAGGTACAGAATAGTTATCTTTACTGAATCAGTTGCGCCCTCATGATGGAAGAACAATTCTAAACCTCTAAGCAATTCTCGAGTTAAAAAGTGAAATGTGTAAACTGCACATAAAATATTTATGGAGTTTATATGTCTTTGTGCTCAAGAAACATCCAAAGAAAAATTCGCAATACTGGATTTCAATGCTTTGTTCCATTTCAGATACAAAGTTATTCTTTGGATCTGCTCCTTGTGTCCTAACTGACAGTACCTCTCTTATCTGTGAAACAATTTTTTTTTTTTCATTTGTCCCATCCTATGTTTATTTTTATAGTCAGCTCCATTTATTTTAAATGAGCTTTTAGGATACTAATGAATAATGACAGTTTTCCACCAGTGCAGAATATCCAGTCCAACTGGTTCCCCAAGCCAACTGATGTTTGCCTGACTGCTTCTTGTATTATTTTAAAAATTTCTTGTTGGCTGGGAGTGATGGGAGGGACAGAGAGCTTCACACCTTACTAAGAAACGATAATTAGAAAACAAGAAATATCAGAACTTTTTTTTTTTTACAGTGTTCTTGAGGAATAATATATTTAATGAGAGGTATACTTCAAAAAGTTATCCTACTGAACTCATGGCAGATTAACAAAGGTAGTGGCTGTACAAAAGGAATAATATTAAAGTTTTCATATGTACACTAGAAAACCAATAGAAAGCAAGTAGGGAACAAAGGAACTGCACTATAAAATTCAAATTCTTATAAACTTACAATTATTTTTTTCTAAACTAAAACCCATTTTCTATTAAGGATTCTCTTTTGACATCTTCTGTTAAGATTCAGCTGATAGTAATTTTATAGTAGCTTTGTTATAGCCTTGTTAATACATGTTTTCTAAACGAAATACCAATACATTCTTACTGTTAGCTATGTCAGTCGTGCCATTGTAATTCAGTGCACGCTAGATGATGATGCTGACGGTAAAATAATGGTAAGATGTTCTGCTGACAAATAATTTTCATTATATTGTACCCACGTTCTGTGTACAAATCCATTGTGCTTCAGTCAGTTGAGTGCACCTTGTTTGCTTACCATGAAAGTCATCAGTTATGTAAAGTTCACTCAATAACTGCTGTTGCAAAAGATTTTGCAGTGCTTTCCATTGAACTGGAATGTCATTAAAATAAAAACAACTTTTTTTTATTTTCAAAGATATTTGAGCTATGGAATCTGTATATGTAAAATCCATCTGAAATCAACATTTGTGAGTTCAAATTAAGCAGACAGCAGTGCCTATACAATTTTTACCAGAAAAGTGCTTAGTATTCTTCATTTTCAAAAATAAGTTGATCATTATATATTCCACATATTTTGACATGAATGTCCATGCTAAAAACTGAAAGACAATAAACAAACAATATACCCAACACATACTCAAAGACACTGGGAAAAAAAATTAAAAAACACCTGCCTCCCCGACCCGGCAAGTAGAAGCACACAAGCATGTTTAAGTTCTCAGGTGGCATGTATGGGCTGCCTCCTGAGGAAATACATATACCCAATGAAGCTTCACCATTTACAGATTCAAAGCTTATGAGCCCACTTTGTAGCCTTAACAGAAACAAACAGACAAACAAACAAACAAGAAAACATGACTATGTTGTAAGTATAAAGACATAGTAATAGGAAATCACTTTTATATAATGATTGCTAAATATCGAATTGCTATAAAATGTAAACTAGTATACCAGAAGTGTCTGCTTAACAATAGGACCCATTGATGATAATTCTTAGGAGCATGATGCTAAACTTGTCACAGTGTTTCCAGTGTAGTAGGTTGTATAATAAACTAAATTGCATTCCTGTTTCTAGATAGATCTGTGCCTGCATGTTGGTTCTTCAGCCCATTGTGGTCTGTCTGTACATCATCACTGTAACTGAAGGGAAGGACATCTGAACAGATGCATATTTCAGAAATAGTCAAAACAGGATTCAAAGAACCCTCCTCAACTGTGGCATCCTGTATCCCATTCTCCCATATGTGCTATCATCCTTTTTCATAAGTTTATCACTTTTTTTATATTAATCTCTAAAGAAGTTTTTTTTTTTTAACACTCACTGTTATGATCAGAGATCATCCAAGGAAAAGTACTCTTGTGAGGATTAGAATTGTGTATGTGTGTGTGATTTTCCTAGCTAAATGCATTTACTATCAATTTATACATGTCCATTCTTTGAAATTCTTTGCTTATATGGCTTGTTCCCTTTCTTTACCTAGAATTTTTGATGCAGTTATGTCAGACTTCATTTTGCCAGACCACTCAAATTCTTCTAAACAACTGCTGTAGTTTAACCTGGCATGCAGCTAAGCACCACACAGCTGTTTGCTCACTCCCCTGCCCCGCAGTGGGATGGGGGAGAGAATTAAAAAAAAAAAAAGGAAAAAACTCCTGGGTTGAGATAAAGATAATTTAGTAGGACAGAAAAGGAAGGGAAAATAATAATAGTAGTAATAAAAATAGTAATAATAATGATAAAAGAATATGCAAAGCAAGTGATGGACAATGCAATTGCTCACCACCTGCTGACTGATGCCAAGCCAAGCAGCTGCCGCCTGACCCACCCCAGTCAACTCCCCCGGTTTTATTGTCCTACATGATGTCATATGGTATGGAATATCCTTTTGGGCAGTTTGGGTCGGCTGTCCTGGCTGTGTCCCTGCCCAGCTGCTTGTGTAACCTCAGCCTCCTTGCTGGCAGGGCAGCATGAGAAGCTGAAAAGTCCTTGGCTCCATGTAAACACTGCTCTGCAACAACTGAAACACCAGCGTGTTACCAGCATTATTCTCATCCTAAATCCAACCAGCTACTAGGAAGACAATTAACTCTATCCCAGCCAAATATCCCAGGACAGTAACTCTGAATTCTATTCTCATATTCTCCAAAGTCCTTTACTGCATGTATTTTGGTTATTTTCCTGATCAAGGAAATTACCAGAATGATATAATTATCCAGATATTGTTTCACAAGTTTTTATGAGTACACTAACTCATTAATGTCTATTCTGTTCCTGATATGTTCTAGGAAGCAGTTGCTGTCTTCAAACTGCTTTTCATTACTGACTCAGAATCAACTTGTGACAGCCCATTATTTTTCAACTTTATAATTTATAAAGAAAAAAAAAAATCCCATCTCATGTTGCTTCATTGTTCACAGTCTCCTATTTTCATAGAATCATAACATATCCTGAGTTGGAAAGGTCCCACAGTGATCATCCGGTCCAACTCCTGACTCCACAAAGGGCTACCTAAAAATTAATCCTTATTTCTGAGAATATTGTCCAAACACTTCTTGAACTCTGGCAGGCCGTGACCACTTCCTTGAGGAGCCTGTTCCAGTGCCTGACCACCCTCTCAGTGAAGAACCTTTTCCTTATATCTAACTTGAACTTCCCCTGGTGCAGCTTCATGTCATTCCCTTGGGTCCTATCACTCATCACCAGAGATAAGAGGTCAGTACCTCCTCCCCAACTACCCCTTATGAGGAAGTTGTAGACTGTGATAAGGTCACCACTCTGAATTATTTTCTGAATACTATTTTCCAAATAAAGTTCATCCTCATTCTCTTATTCTGGTCCTCAGAGGCAACTAAATCTTTCCATATAATAAGACAAATTCTTTCCATATTTATGATGCTTCTCAAATTTCCATCATTAACAAATGAATGCTTCCAACTCACTTTTGTGCAAAGATTATTACTGAAAATATAAGACCAAACTCAAGATTTCAAGGTCCCTGCTATCATGCCAGGCATTTATTTCTCTGTGCTACATCGGTGTATGTCAGAGTCATAAGTATCTTGTTCTACACAGAATAACTATTTGCTAAAGCTATCTATATAAAAACTATGTTTACAACAAATTAAGCATGACCACCTGGTCATTAGAAAACATGTTGTTACAGCTAAACCAAGTAAAAACAAAGTTCCACGAAGGTCAAGAAAAGCTCAGACAAAACTTGACAAGTCTCAGGCCTGAGGCCTTGCAAACTCAGTACTCAGCCTGTGTTTAGCAACTGGTAATGGCAATGACATATGTACTGGGTTGCTAGGCTAGAGAAACAAATTAAGCCATGAACATCAGGAAGTGAAAAAGGGGAATTAAGTCACTAAATGATACCAATATTAATAGTCTGTGTTTGCCTTTGCTGTCCAGTTACTATGGTCCTCTCTCCACCTGAATATTCCCTTCCCTTTTTTTGCACCAGATTTTCCATTATCATGCTATTTTTTATCATTTTGGTATGCTGAAAGGGTCTGCAAAGCATAAAAAAAGAAGTACTTGAGTAAGTGCAAGTCAGGGAGTAGTAATTTGCATCCTAATTCAAGGGAAACTGGGAATTTAATGGGCAGAGGTTAGATATCAATAAATTGCTATGGAATTGCCTCCGATTTTGAGGCTGAATTTTCTTACATGCGATGTAGGAGACTTTAATCAACCCAGGGGGTCAGGAAGTTAAAAGAACAGAAATTTCATCACAAAACAATGTTGTTCATCTTATTTTTTCATGGCTCAACTTAGGTGATCCCTGAAGCACAGTTCAAGCTGACATCAACTTTTTTTGCACTTCAGTCTCAGCAGAGATGTTCTACAACTGGTAGTGTAACACATGAAGACCGTCTGCAAAAAAACTTTATATTGCACCTGAAAACACTCAGACACATGTAGCTAGAAGCTGCCACTAGAGCTTGTAGGTCTGTCAGAACAAATCCCAATATTGGCAACTATCCCTTACTTTACTGGAAGAAAAGGAAGGGGTTTTGTTGTTGTTGTTGTTTGTTTGTTTGTTTGTTTGTTTGTTTTGTTTTTGAAAGGAAGAAATTAGGAATTTTCAGAATGTCATTTGTTTTCAATCTGGAATTTAAGCATAATATTATTAAAGCATTAATCATTCTATGTCTAAATGCAAAATGTTGTGTCTTTATTCTTCTTCTAAGCTCATGGCAAAGAATACGATGGTAGACACGTACCACCATATTTATGGTAAGAGTCTACACACAATGATCTCATATATCTTACTGTATCCTTCTGATTGCACACTGCAGATGCTGCAGTGGCAGGTGGTCCTGTAGTACAGCTTAAGCTCCCCAAGCTCTCTACTTTCTCACTGTACATAATGGATTGAACAAAAAAAAAAATGCTGTGACACTGACAGTAGTTATGATTGTGCACCATGCTTTCCTATTTCCATACATGTAAAATTGTTGGATATTCATTTTTTTTTGGTTTGGCACATACTGATAAAACAATTTGCCATACAGAAGAGTGTGAGATTGCAGCTTAATGAGGGTTGGATATTAATATGCTTGAGCAGCTCTTGTAACAGTGGTAGACCCTGCACAGCTAAGCAGAAAAGTGTTATCATTTGTCTTCACTGAAGTCTTTGAATAGACGTTCTGCATAAAATTTTGGTACTATACCAAGAGATTCCTGGAAATAATTAACCTCCAAGCTAAGTAAACGTAGTCAATCTTTGCTATGTGAATTATGGCGTCTTCCAAATTAACAATGAAATTCAGTTCTATCTGAAAATTAGAATGGCATCCATACCACACAGACTTTCTCTATATTCAGTAATACAAGCGTATGACTAGAAAATAGTGAACTCCCTTAAGATGGGTAATAGGACTGCTTTAGCATTCCTGGATCCAAGCATGCATGCTGAGAACCAACTGATTGTATACAAAAGCCAGAGTGGGATATACAGTATTGTACATCAGTATTTTTCTCCCTTTCATTTTTTGTTTATACTTATATACATATAAAATAAAAACTAACCTTTATCTAACATCTAACTTTTACAAGGTAGCATAGGTAAAAATTTAAGTGCTCAGCTTGCTGACCTTTAACATAAAAGACACACAAATCTTGAATTGGCTTGATCATTCTAGGAGGAAAAGTAATATTTTGTTTTGTTTTGTTTCGTTTTTGTCTCCCCTCCCTCCCCCAAATATCCTGATTAATTGGATATTCTGTCAAATCTGGTCAGGATAGAGATATTGTTGTTTTATATCTTACTCTGCGTTAGATTTCCAAGAATTAATTTATGATGCTAATACAAGAGTTGAATATGCTTTATAAATAGTGAAACATTATAGATTAATATAGATTTTAGTATATATGTTGCATATAATATTTATTATATTGTTAATTCATGAATACAAATATTATAAATGTGTGTTGGGAATAGATATAAGCACTTGTATGTTATTTTAAGACTACAGTTTTAGGCAAGCTGCTTACTTGGAAAATAGTCAAAGTGGGATTCACCTTACCTTGTTATAGATGTCTAGAGCTCAGCTGAAAGTCAGTGAGTGAAGTAAATCATGCACTAATCTTCCCTTCCTTTCACTAGCTGCCTAATGGCAACATCTGAGTATGGTGAGATGAATCCCACTGCAAAATCTATGGGAGCTGAGTAAACTTCACAAAGACCTTATTTAATTACATTTAGTATTATTTATACTGCCAACTGGAATCACATTTCATAATAGAACTTCTCAACAAGTTCACATCCTAGAAGGAAATTTTCGTCCTTCAAGGCAGAGAAATACTTTTATATGTTAATGATATAAAAGAGGTGTGTGAAGCCAAATATCTAAAAGTAATTTCGTAATAAGACGTTGAGTAAAATATACTTTTTTGTAACTAAAATACATACACAAAGAATACCTTTATCCTCAATCACTTGCATGGAATTAGTTTTACCTAAGTTTAGTCATCTAAAAGCCAGATGCTTTTCTTATACTGTTCTTACCCAGACTTTATTTATTGACTAAGAGAGAAATTAAAACTTTCTAAAGGTGATTCATCAAATATCTGATAGATATCTAATTTGTAGATGACCGAAAAGGTAAATTGTTTTCCCCTTAAGATTCTCCAATTCTATTAACCAAATAATGAAAATACATTGGTGATGACATGCAGTTTGATTTTTGTAGACATTTGGAAATCCAGGGTGGGATTTTGCATCATTTATTGTCATTGATGAAACTCTTGTTGATTTGATTAATTATTTTATAATGCAAATATTTCTATGGACAAAATAATAAGCCTAACTATAAATTTGAGCATATATTCCCCTTAAATACTCTACTCTATTCTCTAGAACATGCAAAGTACATACCCTTCTGTATAAAATATATTATATAGCTGATTTAGTGCCATAATTGGATGCCAGATTCTGACATAGGAGCTTGCATTTGTTTTGCATCTGTGTTTTTTTGTTTGTTTGTTTTGTTTTATTTTTTTTTTTTCTTGAAAGCTTCACATGAATGTAAGAATATTCAAGAAATCAGATATCTGACTAATAAAATACTTTAGGTTGGAAGGGAGTGCTGGAGTTCTGTAATTTAATTTCCTGCTCAAAACAAAGCCAAAATTGGAGTCAGATAAGGTTGGTCATGGTTTTATCCAGTCAAGTTTCAAATATCTGCAAGGATGAAGACTGCAATTTTTTTCTCGGCCACTTGTCCAAGTGCTTAACTACTCTAAATGTAAAGGGCTTCTCTGTCCTTCAGTGCAGCCTCCCATGGCATCCTATCTTCCAGTTCTCAAGGGAAGCCAAATTCCCCTCTCCTTAAAACCAGTGTCTGTATTACAGAATCACAGAGTCACAGAATGGTTGAGGTTGAAAGCGACCTCTGGAGGTCATTTGGTCTGACACTCCTGCTCAAGCAGCAACACCTAGAGCAGCTTGCCCAGGACCATGTGCAGATGGCTTTTGAAGGTCTCCAAGGACAGACTCCAACTGCTCTTGGCATCCTGTCCCAGTGCTCTGTCACCCACAAAGTAAAGAAGTGCTTTCTGATGTTTAGATGGAACCTCTTGTGTTCCAGTTTGTGCTCATTGCCTCTTGTACTGGCTATGGGTACCACTGAAAAGACCCTGGCTCTGTCCTCTTTGCACCCTCCCGTCAGGTATTTATAGACAGTGATAAGATCCCCCTGATCCTCCTCTTCTGCAGGCTGAACAGTCCCAGTTTTCTCATCCTCTCTTCATAGCAGAGGTGCTCCAGTCCCTTAATGATCTTGGTGGTCCTCTGCTGGACTCTTTCCAGTATGTCCATATCTCTCTTGTACTGACTGGTGCAGAACTGGACCCAGTACTCCAGGTTTGGCCTCACCAATGCTGAATAGAGGGGAAGGATCACCTCTCTCAATGTGCTGGCAATACTTTGCCTAATGCAGCCAAGAATACCTTTGGCCTTCTTAGCAGAAAGGACACATTGCTGATTCATGTTACTTTGGTGTCCTCCAGGACTCCTAGGTCCTTTTCTGAAGTGCTGCTTTCCAGCCAGGTGGCCCCCATCATGTAATGGTGCCTGGAATTGCTCCTCCATGGGTGCAGCACTTTTCCATGTTGAGCTTCATGAGACTCTTGTCAGCCCATTTCTTCAGCCTGTCAAGGTCCCTCTGGATGGCTGCATGGCCCTCTGGCGAGTCAACTACTCCCCCCAGTTTCGTGTCATCTATGAATTTATTGAGATCGCACTCTTCCCCATCATCCAGATTGTTAATGTTAAACAGGGCTGGGCCCAATATTGACTGCTGGCGTACTCTGCTTGTTACTGGTCTCCAACTAGATTTTGTGCCACTGACCACTACCCTCTGGGCCCAGCTGTTGAGCCAGTTTTCCATTCATCTCATTGTCTGCTCATCCAGCTCATATTTCAACAGCTTCTCTATGAGAATCTTATGGGGAACAGTATCAAAAGCCCTACTGAGGTCCAGAAAGACAATATCCACTTCTTCCCCCTCATCCATCAGGTTGGTGATTTCATTATGAAGCTTATCAGGTTGGTCAGGCATGACTTCCCTTTGGTGAATCCATGCTAACTACTCCTGATGATTTTCTTCTTCTTCATGTGCCCGGAAATGGTTTGCAAGGTTAGCTGTTCCATTGTCTTCCCAGGGATTGAGGTGAGGCTGACTGGCCTGTAGTTCCCTGGATCCTCCTTCTAGCCCTTTTTGAAAATAGCAGTCACATTTGCTTTTCTCCAGTCTTTGGGCTCTTCTCCCACCTGCCACAATTGAGCAAAGACTATACAGAGTGGCCTTGCAATCATGTCTACAAGCTCCCTCAACACTCGTGGGTGCATCCCATCAGGGCCCATAAACTTGTGAATGGCCAGTTTGCTCAAGTGTTCCCTGACCTGATCCTCTTCCACCAAGGGTGCACCTTCCTTGCTCCAGCCATTCAGCCTGGCCTCTGGGACCTGGCATTCCTGAAGGCCAGTCTTGCTAGTAAAGGCTGAGGCAAAGAAGGTATTCAGTTACTCAATCTTTTCACTGGTTTCTGATTAACCAGGTCTACAATTTCACTCTGTAGACAGCCCACATTTTCCCTAGTTTTCCTTTTGTTACTGATGTACTTGTAGAAGCCCTTCTTGTTACCTTTGACATCCCTGGCCAGATTCAGTTCTATCAGGGCTTTAGCTTTCCTAATTTCATCCCTGGCTGCTCATAAAATTTCTCTGTATTCCTCCCAGGCTACCTGACCTTGCTTCCACCCTCTGTAGCCTTCCCTTCTGTGTTTGAGTTTGGCCAGGAGCAAATTGTTCATCTATGCAGGCCGCCTGATATTTATGCCTGTCTTCCTCTTTGTTGGGATGCATCGCTCTTGAGCATGGAGGAGGTGTTCTTTGAATATTAGCCAGCTTTCTTGGGCCCCTCTTCACTCCAGAGCTTGATCCTATGATACTCTAGCAAGCAGATCCTTGAAAAGGCCAAAGTCTGCTCTCTTGAAGTCCAGAGTTGTGAGTTTGCTGTGTGCCTTCCTTGCTGCCCTAAGGATCTTGAGCTCCACCGTTCCATGGTCACTGCAGCCAAGGCTTCCTTTGACCTTCACATTCCCCACGAGCCCCTCCTTGTCGGTGAGAATGAGGTCCAGCAGCTGGGGTCAAAGGCTCTGCAAGTTGATGTATAGCACATAAAAGCCTGTCTATGCCCTGTTCATTTTCTCTGATATCATACAACACACTTACCTGTTCTCATAAATCTTTCACTTGATGGCACAGGTCTTCCAAGATGGCACAACTCCTGCAGGGCAGGGGAACATCTCTTGGCTTTGGAGAGAGGCCCTAGGCACTCCCTACAGCCAGAGACCTGGAGGGCTCCATCTGCTATCTGAAGCTCAGAGTTGTGTCACCACCATAGCTGAGAATATATCAAGGACCTGATTTCAACTTTATTTTATGCCTACAATGTGCCCTTCTGTGCAAACTGTTGTGTAAACTGCTGTGCAACCTGTTGCACAAACTGCTGCATCTGTTGACCGCTTCTAAGAGCTATGCTCTCAATTGAACTCTCTTACTAGCTTCCCCACTTCATTCTGTATCTTTAATTCTCAAGTTACTGCAGTCAGCACTTCCACTGACAAACACATCTCAAAGCAGTTCCTCACTTTATGTGAAAAGCAGACCCAAGAGAACAGCTTTTCTAGCAATCCCATAAAGTACCTACAGCAAGGCAAGGCAAGGCAAAGCAAGGAAGGGCAAAGCAAGGAAGGGCAAGGCAAGGAAGGGCAAGGCAACGCAAGGCAATGAAAGGCAAGGCAAGGCAATGAAAGGCAAGGCAAGGCAAGGCAAGGGAAAAGGAAAGTCCTGTATCAAAGCACTCCAGAAATATTCTGCATTACTTGCATGCCGCCATGATTCTGACTGTTATTAGTACGGTTAAAGTTCCATAAAAACTGAAAGACTTATCACTGAAAGAGTACTTCCAGATGTTTACAGAAGGCCTCACCCACTTCATCTTCTCAATCAGGTGGTTTGTAGCAGATGCCCACTGTGACCCCCTCCTTGTTGCCTCCTCTCTGATCCTTATTCATGCATCTGAGCTATTCCTTTGAATAGTGCACAATCCTACCACCTTGATTCTCTTTCCTGTTTTTCCTAAATGGCCTGTGTCCATTCAGTTCTTCACTCATGCAAGTTACTCTACCACATCTCTGTGATCCTCTGTGATAACATCATACCTGTGCAACTACTCATATGCTTTCAATTCCTTCTTTTTGTTTTCCATGCTGCCAAAATTCAGAAAGGCCTCTAGTCACACTATTTTTCCAATGGGAGGTTGAGATTGTCCACTGTAATTCTGCCCTGGTGTGTTTCCTGCAATCCCTCACTTACTCTGCAGGCATTGGTCTCCAATACTTGAAGACCCTGGTTTAAATAATTCTTCACAAGGTTAGAAACCCTATTGGGAAAGATACTCTTCTCTCACCACACAACTCTTGTTGTCAGTTCTTCCTCAGAATGGTTCCCATAGTCACAGAAGTCTGCAAATGACACCTGCTACATAGCCAGGTGTTCATTTGTAAATGTGTCCTCTCCTGATTTGGTCTCTCCTCTTGACTGGCAGTATCAAGAACAACAGCTTGGTCCCCATCCCCTTTGCCTTGGTTTACAGAGCTGTGTAGTCACTCTTTATCCATTCAAGTTCTACCCTGGCAGTATCATCAGTTCCTGTGCAAATGAGCAGTGAGGGAGAATAGTCTGAGGTCCAGGCAAACTTTAGCAGTTTGTTCACAATGTCCTCAATCTCAGTTCCATGCAAGCAGGAAATCTCCCGAGACATCGGGTCTAGTTGGCAGGGGGTACTGTATTACCTGCAGAATGAAGTCCCAACTCTTATTACCTGTCCTTTTCTCTTTTAGGCACTAGTTCCAACCACCAGCAATACACTAGTGCTCCAGGCACCTCCCGAATAGAAATCAGTCCTCTTCTGCTGCCAAAGTCTCGTGTCGGTTCTTGACCTGATCACCTGCAGATGGAGAAAAAGCTTTCTACCTGTCAGAAATCATAAGCTTCCAATCCTCACCCCTGTGAGTGTCCCTTGTAACCTTCCTTCCTGGCAACCTCTAAGTAACCTTGAGTCATCAAGCTGTGAGAAAGAGATGTGAGAAATGCTGTAGAGAGATGAGAAAGGTGAATTAAAAAACAGACATACAATTGTTGAAACAGCCTCATTAGGATCTCAGAGGTTCAAGTGGGAAAAGGTACATGGAAAAGGTATAAAACTCTTTAAGTATAAACAAGGAACAGTTGGGAATCATCATGTCAGCAGGTTTAGTCATCGCCATCAGCAGTGTCCATGGAGCTGGGGTAGATGGCAACTTGGCAATTGAAAGAACCAGCTGCAGGGAGGTGCAGTGGCCAACCTGTTCCCTCCCTGTCCAGCCAGCAAAGGTTCCCAGGGTGCCTCATCAAGGTGTTGAATGATACTGATTCTCAGTCTCACAGTTCACTAAATCCTAGCTATATTTCATTTGTGATAGGCAATAAAGAATCACTTTTTACTCATAAGCTGTGTATGCTGTTTTCAGAGTCTGTGACTAGTTAAAGGTGCTTGAACAACATGATAAAACAGAGTGGTAAACACCTTGTCCTATCACTGCCTAAGCATAGCATCTGGCTGCCCCACCTTCTGTACAAGATGACATTTGGGCTTTTGCCCCTGCAGAGTCTCCACAAAAATCCTGTCAATCTACCCTTCATCTTCTGCTATACAGTCTTTCTACCTCATCCCTCAGGCCCACTAGCTGATGCCTATCTCAACCAGAGTGCACCTCCTAAACAGGAGGCAGTCACCACTCCAAGTCCTGGCTTCAGGAGTACCAGGCAGTACCTACGGTCCACAGCTGGAAAGCTGTTTCCTTCCCTGCGATTTCCTTCTAGGTTAAGGCCTCTGACATAACAGGGGTGGTCACAACATCACTGCAGGAGGCCATAGTCTGTGGTTACCACTACTTCCCTGCCAACTTTTGCAGCACTGAGCATCACCTACAGATTCCCTGTGTACCACCCTTTATGCCAACTGAAGTGGTAAGTGCCTTGTACCTGTACGCACATCGTAGTTATTGTGCTCTTGGTCACTGATGTTCCCTACTTGTTAGTTAAACAGAAGCTGGACATGAGCCTCCCCAACTTCTGCATAATTTCCTGCCAAGTAGGAAACTTCTCAGTCTGTTTTGGTTCCCAGCTGCTGTGGGAACTACTCTCCTTTCTACTGTTCTGTGCTCCCCTTCCTCCTCCACTGTTTTTATCACACAATGCATCTGAAAAGACTCTCTGGTGAGAATAGATGGGTTCAATAACTAACTTTAAAACCTGTCTTCAGTAAATGAAACTGGGAAGAACTGTTTTCAAGCCTAGAGGATTCAGGCAATGTCTAGGTCTAGAGCTTCAGATTAGAAACCTGCACTCATCTTTCATCCAGCTCTGTGCTGAATGCTGCTGTAATTGAAGTCAAAGTAAAATAAAATAAAATAAAATAAAATAAAATAAAAATCTCACTGAATTTAATGGGAGACTACCAAATCATTTGCAGACACCCAGTCTTGTATATGTTCAGCTCTGAAAGAATATGGCCTTAGGGGCAGTCATTTTGTAATTATTTTTTTTCTCTTCAAACAAAATGCTTCTGTTTTGCCTAAATCACTAGAAACAGTTTGAATGTCTCTTCTTGTTATAGGACATTTGGTGGTGTGGAGGGATGGGTGGAAAACCTGAGCTAATTTTCAGATGAACCTTAACAGTGATCATACCAAAGGGACTTTGATGGATTTAGGCAGTAATTTAGCCTGCATGGTTATAGAACTCTGATCTTCTGTTTGAAGTCAAGTGGTATGCTAAATATAGGCAACAGTAATTATTATGACTAATTATTCTTTGTGTCTGGACCAGTCTTCACTCTCTGTCAGACTGGATTTTCACTAGGAGAGTCAGCTATCACTGCCTCCAAACTGGGATCATACACTATAGCCTATGATTATTTTTAGGAAGATTACATGATTGTGGCTCATTGTGCAAGTTTTCTTGCTTTTTTTTTTTTTTTCCTGCCTTGTCTTCAGCAGCTTTTAGTTCTAGCAAACATGATCATCACTTAAACTTCATATTAACAGGCATGGCGATGAAAAGTTACTTGGTAAAAAAATGTGTGCAAACATTTTCCTACCAGCTGTCTAGCATGCCTCCGAAGAGCGAGGGCTTAGCATCATGAAATCATAGGACCATATGAAAATTTAGGTTAGAAGGGACTTTAGTGGGTCTTTAGTCAAACCTGCTTCTCAGAACATTGCCAGCTGTGAGGTCGGACCAGTTTGCTCATGTTGTGTTCAGTTTGGTCTTGAAAACCTGCAAAAATGGAGATGGCCCAACCTCTCCGGGTAACCTGTTCCACTGGTTTTGTGCATTGTGAGTGTTTTCTCCTTATATCCAGTGCAAGTCGGTCTTGTCTTAACTTATACCCATTGTCTCTTATCCTCCCATGACATACCACTGTGAAAAGTCAGGCCCTGCCCCCTTTATGACTTCCTCATAGGTACTGGAGGCTGATGTCTGGTCCCCCTGCAGCTGTGTCTTGTGCAGACTGAAGAAGTCCTGGTCCCTCCACTATTTCACAGGTTACCACATCCAAGGCTTCCATTGATTATCATGTCACCAACCAGTTTTCCTTTGCTACTGAATCCAGCTTTGTGCCACCTATCTTCTATCTGTATCAAGAAGTTATGCCTGACACTGTTCAGAAACCTTGGCAGCTTGCATCCCACCATGTTTCCCTTCCAGCAACTCACAAGGGGGCTAAAGTCTCCTATGCCAATGATGATAATTGACCCAGAGACTTCCTTATATTGTAGAGAGATTTCATCCACTTCCTTGACCTGATCAGGCAGCCCATACCAAAACCCCAACACAATGCCGCCGACAATGGCCTCATCTCTGATCCTTACCCATAAACTTTCAGCCAGCCTGTCATCTATCCCATACAAGAGCCCACTATATTTCATCTGCTCCTTCATATAAAAGGCTAACTCTTTTATTCCAATTACACTGCATCCTTTGCTTTTTGCCCTGCCATACTTTTCCTTAACTGTGCATTGTGATGTCCCTCCCCCATTGTCATAGAATCATA